>JAVYIG010012746.1:0-51549 GCA_035222895.1 Strongylocentrotus droebachiensis | reverse complement strand
AACGAGGGAATTGATGTTGCTTTTAATAGAAGTTGCTCTAATTGTTCATATTTCTCAAAATCCTACAAAGAAATACCTAAAACATATCAAAGATCGAACCATTTGATTTTTAAAGTATTATTATACGTCAACGAATTCACACAAAAAAGGAACACGGCGCTTCCAACGGGATGCGACGAAGTTGCTGATGATGTGATTTCAAACTGGACAAAATCACTGTAGAAACGGTCAAATCGGCAGCGTAATGAAATTAAATGTACAAAAATGTCCAACATTTTCAAAAAACATCATACGTACGGTAGCTGTGCTCCGTATTTCATAATTATCTACGAACTACAGATAAAAAAAAAATAATGGAAAGTTTTGGTGAAAGTGTATACCCACATTTGAGGGGATATAGTTTGAAATTTAGCCCATGAAACTTTTAAACACAAATGAACAATTTGAAGAGTGAATGATAGACAATAAAAATAAGTTCTTGAGAGTACTAACTTATTAGGATACAAAATTAACATGTCATCCAAAATGAAACCATAATGAAACAATAATGTGGCAAACACAGTCATTTTGAATCCACTGTTTAAAGAAATATGATGACTACTGACGACTCTGAACCTTTTGAAAAACTGTCCATAAATATGGTTTAGATTATATTCAAATTCCTTCAAAGGTCATTGCTTTAATTGCATTAATTCGGCGCCACAGCGAGCCACTACGCCCCAATCACATAACCTTTGGCGCGAACTGGCACCAACTGGCACCAACTGGCGCTGGCCCAGTGGACTCCTAGCATTATGCTACGAGTCCACTAGGCCAGCGCCAGTTGGTGTCAGTTTGCGCCAATGCAATTTACTGTGGCGCCTAGTGTCGCCAATAAGGTGCCTAGTGGCGTGTAGTGGCTCAAACTGCCTCCCAATTGGCTCGTGGTGGCCCGTAACGGCACCAAATTTGAATGTGGCGGCAAGAAAATTTCAAAATGTTTGAAATTTTCGTCGCGCCACTTGCATCGAGCAATCAGCGCCAAGTGTCCGCCAAGTGGCACCAAATGGCGCGAACATATCACCCTTATGCGCAAACAATCCGCCTATTGGAATATACTGGAATGTAATGGCGCGCGCCAAGTTGCGCCAATGAGATTTCGCGCCACATGGCCCGCCAAAGCGCGCCAAATGTGCAGTGGCGCTAGCCAAACGGCACCCGATTGGTGACTACTTCGCGCCAAATGCCACCTGGTTGCCCGCCATTCGGCGCCACTTGCCGCCTATAAAAGCAGGGCGGCATCGCAGGACTTTCTCACACAACTTTTAAGATTCGACTCGACAACACCTCCACGCAGTTTTTCCTTCACAATTTCTACAAGATTTCACACAATTTTGAACGAAGATGCCCCCCAAAGGCAAGAAAGCATCATCACTCCAACATTATCAAAAGCCTCAGACATATCAAAATTGTAAATATTTAGTAGAGATGTTGTTCATACTGCAGCTGAGGAGGGTCTGAACCAGGTAGCCGATGGCCGGTATTTATATAGTCGGCAAGTAGCGCCAAGCGGCGGCAAGTTTAAACCAATTTGGCGACCTTTGGCACAAACTAATCACCAAGTGGCGCAAAGTAGCCGTCTATTGGCGCGAATGGCGCCAACAGGGTGAATTTTGGAATCAAATGGCCGTGTAATAGCGCGAACTGGCGCAAACTGGCGCAACATTTTGGAGCAAGCCGGATGGCATTTGGCGCACGCCATATGGCACCCAGTTTATTCCACTTGGCGACACATGCCGAGCGAACATTAATTCGGCGCCACAGCGAGCCACTACGCGCCAATCACATTATCTTTGGCGCGAACTGGCAACAACTGGCGCTGGCCCAGTGGACTCCTAGCATCAGCCCCAATACGCAAATTAGAATGCATTATAAATTTTTAAAAAATTCTAAAGGTCGGTCGCGACTCGCACAATGATTTTTAACAGGATTTCGTTTCGCCCCAATAGAGATATAGTTTATGATGAAAAATAGTCTTTAAATGGTTCCAAATATGACATCAAATTACTATTCTCATTTCTTTGCTACCTTTTATCATATCTGAATTTCTAAAATGGATTAAAATGTTTATCTCCACAGTTTTGGTTAATTTTGGTTACCATTTAAGGATGAATGAAGAGAAAAAGCAATTTATCAATAATCAAAATGTGAAACCCCCTCGCTTTTAGATAAATTTGGGCAGTGTGGAGGGGGGGGGGGGGGGAGTCGCAGTTTCATTGATTGTTCTCGGCGCCATAATCCTTATGTCACTGTTTATACAGATATGTAACTTGATTTCAAGCTTGAGTTGGTTTGGACAAGAAGCATTCGGCTCCTCAGTTAGGAGAAATCGCAACTTGTTATGAGACGGGGACTAGAATTGCAAAGATAGATGCGATTTACATGTATTACCTAACGGGGAGACACTAGACGGTTATAGGTTCAGCATTTGTATTCCACTCCTATTTGTGCTCCTTAGCAAAGAAAGACATTGCTGATACTTGATGATAGCATTCTCTGCTGCTACCTGGTCTACAATGTCTCTTCTACTTTTAGTTTATTGTTGTGTCTGGTCATACAGCAGCTTGCCGTAGACAGTTGTAAAGGAGATCTCATTTGAAATTTTCCGATGACTTTCCTTTTTGCACTTTATACAATAAGCTTGAAGAATCATTGGTGCTTACAAGTATGTAAAGCTTGTAACTGATTCTCCCGGGAATCACTAATACTATGTGTGCCATCGGTGCATAATCACATATAAGTCCTGTAATGCTTATCTGATCGAGGTCTGATTTACTTTAGAACTCCCGTTTAAGTGTATAGTCGTCTGGTTATTTATTAAATAGTAAATATATTAAATATTTATAAATAAGTTTTTCGTTTCCGGTCACGGATTGATTCCACTAGCAATCCCAGCATGCATTTTATTAAAGAAGGAAGCCTCCAGCTCATCCGCAAGTCGACTGAATGCCAAATGATTGTAATCATAAAGGTTTACATTAACAAATCAGAAGGAGTGCACACAGATTTAATTTTTTTCATAAAAGTTATATACGTTATAACACACCCTATAAGTCCAAACTAAATTCCATCTCTGCTGAGCTTCCTCGCTATTAACTCACTAGATATCTTTTTAAAGACATTTTTGATGGATATCTTGCACCTTTCCCCCTGTCTCCTTATATTAGCCCCTGATTAATACCAAATCTTAAATTGTTTTAACTCTGTCCACCTTATAGATCCAAATCGCATGTTATTTTCACTAAAGATTTTAATTGATTTCTTGTCCCCCATGAAATGAATAAATCAATCATAATAAAGTAAGATGAATCTTATGGAAATCAACTTTTGGCAAAGGTTAGAGAAAGAGGGGAAGGGAGCCAGAAGGGTATGTTACTAGAGACATGCTTCCTCTCAACCATTTAGGCATAACTGATTAAAGACTCATTGTTCCAAAATGTAGCGTACCTGGTCAATTTTCTCTTACTTTTAACTAGGGGCGAGTAAATTGACCTGTCACATGTAAAGGGGGCATGCAAGTTATGATCCCCTTTACAGTGTAAATCCTGTCTATTACTTTAATCTCAGTTTCAAATTATTTAAGAGATTTACTGATAAGCAATTTCTTTTACATGAATGTAGATTTGATCTTGATTCGAGATTCGTTTATCTGGATTTAAGCCAGATAAATAAATGGGTGCGCTGGTAATGACAGACTGTTCCCTGTGTCATTAGATTCTAAATGAATTGTAAATTAGTTGTGATCTATTTTGTCAATTTAATGTACATGTACCTTTGTAATCAATGATACATGAAAGGAACTAGAGGTGAAAATAAGCGCTGTGTTTAAGCTGCCCTCTCTCTCTTCTCCAAATGTGCTTGAATAGCAACAGTCGTTTGCATGGTTTTTACAGCTCATTCTTATGAACGAGCTGAAATGCAGTGAATAAAGGAGGAACTATGAAACGTCTACGGTGATTGATCTTGATACATGACTCATAGAAAAAAAAAGTTCCAAATTCGACGATGCTCACAAAGGTGGTTTTGTATGAACCAGGGTCGGATCCAGCCGACGGCAAGAGGCCAATTCGTGAACAAAATTTAAGCGGCAAAGCAGCCAGCTGGCCAATAAGGGGGGGGGGGAGATAAGAAACACTAGTTATTTTTTTTTTGCCAGGTTGGGGGGGATATTTTTAAAGGTAAAATTAACGTTTAATGCCACCTTACTCTTTTACCATTTTTTGTGTCAGGGCACCCCCCCCCCCTTGGATCCGCGCCTGGTATGAGCATCTGTATTGACATCGAGCCTGTGATTGTCTCTTTGTGCGTCAAAAACACGAGTGAGTCGTTCATTTGTGTGTTAGAGGAGATTTGGATTGGCCCGTCCATATAAGGAGAGGATTAAAAAAAAGCTAAAAGGTTGAAATCTTCAATCGCGTGGCGGCGAAAGGGTAGTCTGCAGGCACAGACCCTAATTTGACACTTTATCAACAAATCATTGTGCCTTGAGAGAAGTCTTGCCCAGCTACCTACTGGGAAATAATACACAGGAAATATTGACACTATTTAACATTTCAGAAATAATTAAACAAAAAGCAATAGTTCGCTTCGTTTTAAGAACAATGCGGCTGTATCAAAACAATTAAATCGATTGATGTTTGTTTTCTTTTCTTTTTTTTCTTTTCTTATCTTCTCTTTTCCCTTTTCTTGCACCTAAAAAGCCCACAATACTAATTTGACCATTTAGTTTTTCTAACAATTCGGTGATCGCCTCCACCATCACATGCCAGCTGGCACCCCTCACCTATGCCGGAGTGACCTAGGGTAAAACCGAAAGTCTGCGAAATGTACCTCAAAGGCTGGTAAGATGGCATTTTGAAAAGGGTGGGGTGAGTGCGAAGTACACATGTGCATACAGAGGTGATAAGTGAACGCGCACGTGCGCGTAAACACAAGTACGTACAACTTGCTAGCCTAGGCCGTCTCTTTCCAAATTTATTAATTCATTGAATTTTCTTTAAAAAAAAAAGAATATAGGGTCTAAAAAGAAAATAAGCGGAAAGGAAAGGGGATGGAATGAGAAAGAATCCTAAAAATAGTCATTTCTGACATGAAATTGTACATATATATATATATATATGTATAAATAATCCATACAAGAGTGAGTGGCAAAAATAGTCACTGTGACTGATTGCCAAACAAAATCAAATCAAGAAGAAGGAGAAGTAGTCAGGTGGCTTAGTGAAATTATCGTTACTTGCCGGATAAAACCACCATTTTTGGTACAGGGCTCCCTTAGGACCTACTAAACAATATTAGGATAGGAGCCCCTGGCAAAAATTTCAATTTAAGGGTGTGGGGGCGGGGTGTTTTTTGGAGCCCCCAAATAATTATATAACATCGATTTGTTATTGTACAAATGCCATTTTTGGTACAGGGCATCCTTAGGACCTACTGAACGATATTAGGGTAGGAGCCCCCGACAAAAATATCATATAACGGCGTCGGCGGGGGTGTTGCCTCGTAGCCCCCAAATAATTTAGAAGGTAATATAACATTTATATGTTGTTGTACATATGCCATTTTTGGTATAGGGCTTACTTAGGACCTACTGAATGATTTTAGGGTAGGAGCCCCCGGCAGGAATATCATATTAGGGTGTAGGGCGGGGGTGTCGCTTCGTAGCCCCCAAATAATTTAGAAGGTAATATAACATTTATTTGTTGTTGTACAAATGTCATTTTTGGTACAGGGCTTCCTTAGGACCTACTGAACGATATCAGGGTAGGAGCCCCCGGCAAGAATATCATATAAGGTGTGGGACAGGTGCGTCGCCTCGTAGTCCACAAATAATTTGTAATGTAATAAAACATTGATTTGTTGTTGTACAAACGCCATTTTTGGTACAGGGCTTCATTCGGACCTGCTGAATGGTGGTAAGGTAGGAGCCCCCGGCATACATATTCATATACGGGTGATTGGGGGCCCATGTCGTTTGTACAACAACAAATCAATGTTATATTACCTTACACATTATATGTGGACTACGAGGCGACGCTGTCCCACGCCCTTATATGATATTCTTGCCGGGGGCTCCTACCCTGATATCGTTCAGTAGGTCCTAAGGAAGCCCTGTACCAAAAGTGGCAATTGTAACAACAGCAAATAAATGTTATATTACCTTCTAAATTATTTGGGGGCTACGAAGCGATGCCCCCGCCCCACACCCATATATGATATTCTTGCCGGGGGCTCCTACCCTTATATCGTTTAGTATGTCCTAAGGAAGCTCTGTACCAAAAATGGCATTTGTACAACAACAAATACATGTTATATTACCTTCTAAATTATTTGGGGGCTACGAGGCCACTCCCCCGCCCCACACCCTTATATGATATTTTTGCTGGGGGCTCCCATCCTAATATCGTTTAGTAGGTCCTAGGGAAGCCCTGTACCAAAAATGGCATTTGTACATCTACAAATCAATGTTATAAAATTATTTGGGGGCTCCAAAAAACGCCCCCGCCCCCACACCCTTAAATTGAAATTTTTGCCGGGGGCTCCTATCCTAATATCGTTAAGTAGGTCCTAAGGGAGCCCTCTACCAAAAATGGTGCTTTTATCCGGCAAGTAACGATAATCGACAAATTTGACGCTAAGCCACCTGACTAAAGAAGGGAGCAGCTATAACTCCGGGAAGCTCCAACACCGGCGCCGGTGTTGGAGCTTCCCGTAGTTAGAGCAGCTACAGTACATGGCCTATGGTAGTCTTATAGTGCAGACGCACTTTTACGACTGACCAGGGTTTGTGCTTGCAGACTAGCGAAAGGGTGTGCGTGGGTGTAGGTTTGTTTGTGTGCGTGTGCTTGTGTGTGGGGCTAAGACCCCCCCCCCCTGTAACCCCACCTATAGTTCGGGGTTAAGCAACATTTTGCCAGTGTGAAAACAAAGTGGAATAAGCTTAGCCCCGGACTATAGTTGGAGCTAAGACCCCCCCCCCTCCCCCTCCCCCCCCCCCCCCCCCCCTTTAACCCCGCATATCGTACGGGGTTAAGAAAAATGTTGGCAGTGTGAGAGCAGTAATAGAAGTTTGATATTATCAAAATCTAGTACAGTGAGCAGTTTCGACGAAGAGCCTTGTAATTGTATCTGTCATGAATGATTGCTTCCATTATGTGTGCGAACTTCATTACAAACTTCGATATGATTAATGCTCACACGGAATCGTCGTAGTATTTAACTTCTAAGTCTCTAAGTCTTAAGTTTTCTAAAACACTGAAATGTAAAACAATGAACTAATACCAAAGAAACGGGCTTACATGCGACCAAAACAACAGGTTTTCGGAGTTTTAAACTCCGAGCTGAGCAAGCAATCTTTGTAAGGACAAAATAGCGAAACCTTGAAGTAAATTTCGTCATCATGGCACCCCGCCCCCCCCCCCCCCCCACTCCGGGGTCGGAGGGACCGTATGCGTGTTCCCAAAATGTCCGGTAACGCACTAAAGTCCGGCTCGTAGTACACCAAAAATCCGGCCGGTATTGACTTTACACACCGGACTTAGGGGGTGTTTTCAAAAAGAGGGAACATGCATAAGCGTACCCTAAATAACACTTAGTGTGTGGGGGGGGGGGGGGGGCGTGGCACGCAATTGAGGACCCACGACTGCCTGTATCTATCGTGTTAACCTAAAAGTCGAATTGCACATTTCTCTACTGTTATTTTGTTTAAACTGGTTATCCAAGCCTTGTGCATGTCATGATTTTACAATCTTTTGATTTCATGTTTGGAAATGAAAATAAGTTGAATGTTTAGAAAAAAAATCATAAGATTGACCGTGTTAAAAAACTTCGAGTAAAGTTAAAGCTTGGAAATCACGTGAGCCTTTGCACGCGGTCCTGAGTTCTGGCAAATATAGAAACAATAAATTCTCACATAATCCAACGAACCTTTCTCTGAATGTTCAAGATTCCAAATAAATGACATGTACCAAACAATTCGGTAGAAAATGTATAGTGGCTGAGTAATGAGCATAGAAATATAAGGAAATCCGAATATATAAAGTAGACCCGACGTCATGTGCTTAACACAGGTCACTGTGCACAAAACGGAGTTGTGGTTTGTATCGAGAATGATGCCCAGCGTGCATTTGTTTTCATTTCAGAATATGTTTACTGCAAAATAAACAATCCAGAATAAAATCGTAGCCATTTCTCTCAAAGTACGATTCCAATACTGGAGCTCAGGATTAACTTTAACTACCAAAACAAAGAAGTTTAAAACCATGAGCGAAATTTTAATTTTACGGACTCTCGTGTGAACCTAATTGTCACATGGATTTTCTTTTATTGACTGCTGACAATAAAAACAATAATAATACACAACATTTATTAGCGCTTAATACAGGCGTTTCTAAGCGCACCATTGTTTGATTAAAAATTACCAACCAAAACTTATTATAAAACACAAATTATAAATCTGTTCTTTATTCAGTAAATCATGCAAACATATTAATAAAAATAAAAATAAAAAATGGGATCAAACATACATAAGGTCAGACATAAGGTCAAACATAAGATCAAACAAACAAGGAATAGGGATGGTGTTCATTTCTACCTCTTTCTAACAGGCCTGATTTTCATCGGATGCATCCGGACGCATCCGATGAAACGGCCAGTATGAATGCTGCAGAGGAGAAAAAGGCGATTAAATTATCCTGCTCTAGAGCAGAAGAAATTCTCATTCTATCGGTGTGACACCGATGAAACAGCCACTGTGAAAGCGTTGGGGAGAAAACAGCGATTATAATGGTCAAAGGTCGCAGTGTACGCGCGCTTTTTCGTATCCAGCTGTGTTTGTTGAATTATGGTTGAACATGCTACATGCTAGCAAGATGGAACGCGGGCTTAATAATTACGCAATAACTCTTTATTTCCGGCAAGGGCTCACTACAGCGAGTGAATTTCACAGGAAAGCGAGTGAAAGCGACAAGAAAAAAAAGGCGGTTTCACCTTTGTTTACATAAGGACAATTCAATCGGTATTTTCATCGGTGTGACTCCGATAGAAGCCAGTTTGAAAGCAGTATCATTTGACCGACTCACAACTGCATTATATCATTAAATGAGTAGAACGATAAAGTATTGAGAACAGCATCATTATAATGATATTTTTCCCCTTCATTATACGTTGTGAAACAATCGTTTATTCTTTACACTAGCGCTCTGCCGGGGGGGGGGGGGGCTTGGGGGCTACTGCCCCCAAACATTTTCCACGTAAAAAAAAAAGGAAAAAAAGAAAAAAAGGGAAATTAGAAAGAAAGATGGAAAAGACCCCTAAGAAAGAAGAAAATAGAGAGGAGAGCATAATTATATTCCACATACAAATGTACCATAATTAGTTTTTTTTAAATCATTAAAGGAGACTGTCTATTAAAGCGTCTAAATGGCTGATTTTTCTCGGTTATTTCAATCCTGTATATTTATCGTTCTAAGGCAGAATACATATGTGTCTAATCTCGCTTTTCCTACGAGAGGATAGGAGCTTTTTTCATACTCCTACCAGCCCCTTTTACCATACGCTTATACAATAATTACCAATGAGGAAGGAAATGTAAAATACTGCAAGCAGGGGCGTCCAGCCAGGAAATTGCAGTGAAAAGGAAGGAAAAAAAAACATTCGTCATGGAGTGAATAATGAGTTAAGGCTATGACATCTGCCTTTTATGTTGCTACGCCCCCTCGCAGAATATATATTACAATGTATATAGAGAAGATATGTAAAACTTCTAAATAACATAATCTGAGAGGTGTTGTTCCCTGAAATTAGAAGGGGGAAAATGAAAATGATTTAGTGCTGCTAACCCTCATACGAGAGAAGAGAATCGGTAAATATGAAACTCATAAATTTATTTGTCTGTGTGATCAAATATTCTCTTACTTGCAGAGTCTCAAATTACTGCGACTTCGCGAAATAGGATATACGTATACAATTTATCGAAAGGTGACGCTATTATTGCAACGCCATCAATACAACATAGTGGCAAAATGGTTTTGAAATAGTTTTTGATCGATCCCACGATCGAAAATTCATAACTTCAACAAAGGTTTTACGCGGAATTTAATTAATCTTCTCACGCTGCACAAGAAACGAGTGACATGTCTTTGCTTTCCCTATGTCAACACGTCGATCTCTGCTCGAATCTTTCTTTTTCTAGTAACATCAGGCCGGACTTCTCCTTTAAGTTCGAGATTCTTCTTCCATATGAAATGAATATTTGCTGCTGTTTTTCTTATTTAATATATTTCCCTACATGCTGATGAGTTTATTTTACTTTTTCAAAAGCATATCTTACTTGACTTATACCCCATTCACAGTGGTTTTGAAATTTGAAGCGGCGTTGTAGCGGAGCGGCGACACCGCCATAACACCGCTACAAATGCATTCACAGTAGAAAAGTTATCCCGCTGCAGCAGCGGGATAAATATCCTGTACCCATTCACGCTGCAGCGGGTGATTTTTATTACCTCCGTAACAAACGGAAAAACGACGAGGCAAGCTTGCAAAAGGTAAACATGTCAAGTTGCTTTTTGTATCCTCGATCATATTACTTTTTAAAAAACTAGCATTTTTATTGCTTCCAGTCAGAATATTTAAATTTTTTGAAGTGTGAAATATTTTTATTTGGATAATTATAATATCTACATAATAATAAAATCAATTTGAATCCACTGGTTACTTTATTTCTATTTCACTTTATGTTCCCCATTGCTGGAGAAAAGAGGTCAGTGATAGGTAAGTAAACAAATCACACGTGTTTGTCGCGGTGTTATAGCGGAGAGCCTTCACACTGAGTAAACACCGCGACAGCAGCGGGACTGTCCCGCTGCTGTAGCTAGGCGAACCTAGCGATAGTTTGTCGCGGCGTTATCGCGAGGCGGTGTTATCCCGCGATAGTTTATAACGGGTCCGAGCCTTCACACTGAAGACAACACCGTGACAGCAGCGGGACAGTCCCGCTGCTGTCGCGGTGTTTGAGGCCACTGTGAATGGGGTATTAGGTGCAAAGGACGGTGTGTCCCCTTGCTCCCCTACGAGAAATCATGCTCCAGTCTGATCTGTCCTGGGCTCGTTGCTCGCCTCTTGTGTAGATAATCCCACATCGTATTGAACCTGGTCCTTCCATCTCTTTGGAGGGCGTCCTCGAGGTCTGCGTCCATTGAAGTCATTTTGGAATGCTTGGTATGGTAGGCGGTGATGCGGCATGCGTAAAACATGGCCAAACCATTTCAAGCGACGTTTGATTATTTCCTCGCATATCTTGACCTATATTATCAGGCTGGATTCAAACCCATTCTGTCCTTTGCCCCACGCCTACGGAATAAACCCTGGATTTTATTATGCACTGCTTCAAAATACATTTGAAATCATACCTCTACAATTTATCTTTTATTTTATTGATTGACTAAGGAATAGCGCCTTGAATCCCCTGAAAATGTGCTATACAAATCCACGTACTCTCATCATTTTTTTTCTTCTTCATTTTAGTTATTATTATTATTATTATTATCATTAATAGTATTATTATTATTATTATTATTATTATTATTATTACAAATATTTGTGTCGTGTTACATCATCAGTTTTTTTAAATTTATATCCCAGTGGCATGAACGGAATGAAAATGAAGAAGTGTTTCGGAAAACCCCACCCAGTTCTCCAGCTTCTCCTTATTCTTTGGATGACATCCCTCATCAATATTGCAGTTGGGGGTAAGCAACATTGAATAAAAGTATTCCGGTTAAGAATATATCTGTTTATCAAAGTTTATAGGCCCAATTTAAAGGGTTAATTAAGATATTAATTTTCACTGTCTACTAAGAATATCAGGAACACATAAATTAAACGTGTACATTTAAATGATTCTGTATCGGAATAAAACAGGCGCAGTTTAAAGATTTTTTTAAAGAAAAAGGGCTTGCATTTTTTAAAGCAGAATTTGTTTTGTTCATTATCCTGTAATTGGTCGTGTGGGTCTAGGGTACATGCACAAGTTTTACAATGAATGTACTTGTAGACTTTGATCGACAATTGGTACTTGAATATTATATTAATTTACAGTATGTTAGTTTCAGTTCCGAGCACGTGAGAGTAGGCCTATGAATCAACATTAGTCAATATTAATATTATATCGTTACTTTTGTAAAAGAATTTTGTTTGTTTGAAATTAAAGAAACAAACCCATAAACGTTAATATGAAAAAAGTGAATGAAGTCATGATAATAAGTGAGTAAATAATAACCTTCATCGTTCACTTTATGGTTTAGATTTCTTTTATTGTTCGGGATCGAACATGAACGTGTCAATGACGTTGGTTTGCGACTGTGAAAATTATGAGGATGAATCATCGTGTAGTAAGTATTGGAATTTTTAAATCCTGACATTATTTTTGACTACATCACATTGTTCTGACGCATTATGTTCATCTGCTTACTACCAAGTACATGATATAGAATACAACTTTGGCAAATTTTAGAAGAAATCCCAATTAGCATACCCCCTTGTTAGTTACACCAGGGGTCTGCTTCATAAATCTTGTTATTAGTAACTAACTCTAAAATTCTATGACAAATTTGCTCTCAGCCAATCAAATGCAACAATGTTAGTAGCCTTTAAAAGATATTGTAAATTGTTTTGGATAAAGGTTGCATTAAACAGGTCCAAGATATACGAACAATATCAAATAATGTTAAAATAGAGATGCGGAAAAAAGGCCTTATTTGTTGTTGCATTCTTTAACATTCTACTCCACTGTTTTAAGAAATTGTGAAGTTCATTGGTGTCTTGAATTTTAACAGTGAAACCTCTTCATAATTTTGAAAACAGACTTATTTTGTCTGTCTCATGGAGTTCTCTTGGATATTTTAGTCACTGGGGTTGCATATGACTTATGTGCTCTCGGCGTATTAGGGGTCCAATTTTGTTCCATCGACTTTAAGTTTTCACAACTTGATAGAAGCCAAAGACTGATCCTGAATAGTCACCCATTTTAACTCATACCATTTTATTTCTCAAAGTACCATCACATTAATTGATACAACGTGTGGCAGGCTGACTGTAGCTGTGGGGTTAATACCCCTCAACCGACTCAAGAGACCCCATGAAGTCGGGTTCAATTTTGTCAATATGAATATGAGGACAGGCCAGTCTTTATATTTTGAGATGAAAAGAGATTTTTCCTATACAATTTATATCCATATGATTTATAGGAAAATGCTATGTTTAAGGGGCGTCTGATATCAACCGATCCCTGTTCAAATTATGGCGCTTTTCCGGTTTTATATGTCCATTTATTATTTCTACGAGCAAAAAATTCGTGAAAGATACGATTATATCTAGAAATCTTTGGGGAATAATCTTTCCAGTAAGTACTTAAAGGAGGTTAATTCGTATTGTCGTGGGTGGGGGCTGGACCTTGCTAGGGATCGGATAGTATCAATGATGAGACAGGACAGCAGATTAAGCTCTATGAGGTTTATTCTGTGCCGTAAACAAAAAAACCATGTAAAGATACAGAAAAAGCCAGTGATAAATCACTTGTACCACATTACAGATTCAAATAGTTCAATGACATCGTTCACATACATATTCAATATGCATCATAAGTATACATTGTATAAAAACCAAACAGACTTCTAGTCTTCGAGTAATCATATTTTGTTGCAAACAATATATGTATGTCTCGTACTTCTACTAATTTAGAGATTCCTCATATTCAAATAATGTGTATCTCAATCATCAAATCTTCTTAATCATCAAAGCATCTTAATCATCAAAGCAACTTAATCATCAAAGCATCTTATTCATCAACAAGATACAAGACAATAAAATTACACTTAACTCCATATAGTGCATTATCTTCTCAAACCCTCTGATAAAGAATCAATTCATTCCCTCGATAAATCATCTTTTATAACATTATTTGAAATCATTTACAAAACATGGTAAAACATTGATCAAATAGCTCATTAGGCATTACTATACTGCATGATAAATATCAAAAGTATCACTATTTGATTAAACATATCAAACCAATAAAAAAAAAAAGCCTACCCAAGGTCAAACAAATGTCAAGCAACAGGCTGCAACAACCAGACTGCAATCTCCACAGTCCCACACTACCCGCCACTGCTACGAGCAGAAATGCAGACATCGGTACCTATAAATGGGCCTGGACCAGCTGTAGTCCCAATCTCCCAACTGTAAATAAAAAGTCAATACATGCACCCGTAATCCTAGAAACCTACATTGAAAATACACCTAATATCTACGGAAAAACTATATCAAAATTCAATATCTATGATTATATTTCAAAAACACACTCTCATACGATAAGTCGGTATCTACGATTCTTGGGCGCCGCCATCTTTGTGTACAAAACGCTGCCCTCTACGTCCACAACTACCAAGAGCTTAGCCAAAACTAACTGAGTTGATAATTCTCTTCAACTACTAAAAATGAGTTTCTTCACTTGTTATTACTAATCATGAAATAATTAACAAAGCAAATACAACAGTTATTTCACTGTCTATTTTCAATCTCAACAAATATCATTTGTAATTTCACTGATAGCTTTGAACTTGTTACATCGAAAGACGTTTCAAAAACGTTTACACATGACATAAGAATTGTGGCAAAAAGTGATCCATGCACTCCACTTAAACGAATGAAAAATACTATAGAAACTCTGTTCTGAATCCTAAGAAACTTCTTAATGTATCAATTAAGATTAAAATTGCATCTACAAGTATAAATTCACATACCCAAAGGATCTCCAAAACGAAAGTCTTGCCCGACCTACTACACGTCCGTGCACGTGGATGCTCAATTGGTGTCTGCGGACAAACCACACCCAAGATAGAGCTACTCGCCCATGCCGTGTACGTACGTTAACATACGGACTAATTCATGCATACAATAAAAAAGGAATGTCACTGCCACTTGGCCTAATGCCATTATAGTGTGGTGCCGTATGTCACTGAAACAGCTCCCGTAGGATTTTTGTGCCAAAGTTTTTTTTTTTGCTGTTTTGGCTTCAAAAGGGTCCCAATTGACCAAAAATGATGGGGTCCAAATTTTCAGACCCCTCCTTCATTTCCTGGGGGGTCCTAAACCGGGAGCCAGTGGGGGTCAACCTAGCTGGGAAGGAAACCAATTTTAATGTGCACAGATATAAAGATCGCATAGCTCCACATAACAAAAATGACCGTCTGGCATGTTCTAAGTGGTGGGTGTGGCCAGGGGGACGCCCCCACCAAAAAAGTGTCCCTTTTGACGACAAAATAGTATTATGTGAATAATATTTTAAGGAAACCTTAAACCACCATAAGTTTGGTGTCATATGAAAGTGAGTTAAATTATCTACATTTTGATACCAATTTCAAAGAATTTGGGATTAATTAACATCGCAAATTTAAGTAAAAAACATGATTTTGTGATTTTTTTTTTCAAAAAAATTATTTTATCAAAAAACATTATTTCCATATTATATATCGAAATTGGAGCAATGCATTTTTTCATAACTTTTCAGGAATTTGCTTATGTACAACGACAAGATCCTGTGCGAGGGAGAGGTTTACATATCGTTTCAATAAAAAGTTATAGCAATTAATCCAAAGTTATTGATTTGATTTTCACAAAAAAACATTTTTGCCCACATGTGTAATAACTGTATGCATATAGTGCATTAGTGTATTAAGGACCTGTTTGGTGTGTTTACATCGAGTTTTAAAGATAACTTTGAACTCAAACCTCTAACCACCTTTTTTTTGGTGTCAAAAGATGGATAATTAAAATAACTTCATTCTGATATCAATTTCAATGAGTGATGTAGTGTGTGAAATATAAATTTTGAGCCAAAAAGGTGCTTTATTGTAGATCATTCCTCTGATTTTTGCCAGTATATCGGTATATTAACTGGACAAACGTGATTAGACATTTAGTCGTGCAGAAAGTTCAAAGGATTTAGAGCGCTGAGTGCAATTGATAAGTTCTTCTCCTGTACTATGGGATGTTTCAGGAAATGTGGAAATTGGCAGTTGCCTCCCCCCCCCCCCTCCCCCACCCCGCCCCTTCCAGCCGCTTGTCATCATCTTGCCAATGCCCAAGACAAGTTAGTGCATCGATCAACATGAATATAATATAATATCGCCATATTTGGTTTACTGGTTTATTTTGCCTGACTACTAAGAAAACACGTGTATGCTTGTAAGCAACCAATACTCCGCATAATTCCTATTGTGATAAGATTAGAATGACATGGGACACAGCCCCCTGGACCCTACTTCAATTAGTGACATGCCAGTATCACAAATAAGATATCTTAATATGCTTATCTGACCGTATTTAATGCCTTAAACCCGTGCAGCTTCCGAGGGCTGCGCCCCTTGACCCCGCCGGGGCAAAAGACACTGGACCCCACGCCAATTTACGCTGCACTCGCTCCGCTCTACCTGATCGTTCCACGGGGCCGGCATGTAACGTGTTAGAGAGGTAGAGGTGCAGATTTTTTTTCTGCCCCCCAAAAAACGTTTTTGCTCATTACGCCACTGCCCCTGAAAGGTGAGCCCCCTGGAATGTTTGCCCCCTCCTCCAATCCCAAACTGTTGAACTTTCCGCACTACTAAATGTCTAATCACGTTTGTCCAGTTAATATACCCGATATACTGGCAAAAATCAGAGGAATGACCTACAATAAAGCACCTTTTTGGCTCAAAATTTATATTTCACACACTACATCACTCATTGAAATTGATATCAGAATGAAGTTATTTTAATTATCCATCTTTTGACACCAAATACATGGTGATTAGAGATTTTAGTTCAAAGTTATCTTTAAAACTCAATGTAAACACACCAAACAGGTCCTTAATACACTAATGCACGTATATGCATACAGTTTATACACATGTGGGCAAAAATGTTGTTTTTGTGCAAATCAAATCAATAACTTTGGATTGCTATAACTTTTTATTGAAACGATATATAAACCTCTCCCTCGCACAGGATCTTGTCGTTGTACATAAGCAAATTCCTGGAAAGTTATGAAAAAATGCAATTCTCCAATTCCGATATATGGAAATAATGTTTTTTGATAAAATTAACATTTTCGAAAAAAAATCACAAAAATCATGTTTTTTACTTAAATTTGCGATGTTAATTAATCCCAAATTCTTTGAAATTGGTATCAAAATGTAAATAATTTAACTCTCTTTCATATGACACCAAACTTATGGTGGTTTAAGGTTTCCTCAAAATATTATTTACATAATACTATATTGTCGTCAAAAGGGACACTTTTTTGGTGGGGGCGTCCCCCTGGCCACACCCACCACTTAGAACATGCCAGACGGTCATTTTTGTTATGTGGAGCTATGCGATCTTTATATCTGTGCACATTAAAATTGGTTTCCTTCCCAGCTAGGTTGACCCCTACTGGCTCCTGGTTTAGGACCCCCCAGGAAATGAAGGAGGGGTCTGAAAATTTGGACCCCATCATTTTTGGTCTATTGGGACCCTTTTGAAGCCAAAAAAGCAAAAAAAATAACTTTGGCACAAAAATCCTACGGGATTACATACCATACCGCACTATTACGCAATCTAGCGTATAACTGAAATAAACACCTGACTCAGCTATGCAGGTCACATTATACTACGAAAAAGGAATTTTCCAAGTGAAAGATATAACCTCGATCCTTAACACTTAATTGGAAGCAAAATATAAATTTGCCTTAAACTTAAACATCATAAAATAAAGACTTCCACAAATATCCAGCTTCCGACAGTATGAATAAAATAGTTTTTCTTCTCTGGAGAGGCACCAAGATAAGCTGACAGTGCAAGATGATCGAAGCTTATCTACCAATCTCTAGTTGTAGAACTGATAAGAATCACCAGCCGGTGAATATTTATTATTTTTTTCTTCTTCATAATTCGTTTCTTTCTTGTCTTTTTCCTCTTACAGATTCAGCAACATATATTGAGGAAGGCGAATCACATTTCATATCCTTCCGAACCCCCACCACACCACGATCGTATAACGCACGCATTCTACAAACAAACGCTTCGAATGGATTTCGAGTTGTGTTCCAAGATTTGTATCTCGACACGGCTGAAAACTTCCAAATAGGCACAGGTAGCGATACGTCTGACATACAGTCTGTCATCACAACTATCCATGGAAGAATAAACTACGAGCCTTATGATGTCTACGTAGATACAAATGACATGTGGATTGCTGTCATAGGAGCAGATGGTATTTCCAGGCTCCGAATAGACGTTGAGATCATTTCCATTGACCCATCAAGTGAGTGTTGACTTAATTTCCTGTTAAGATATCGGTAAAATATCAAGCTCTGTTTATTGAAGCAGTGATAACTGGTATAAACTAGTAATAAAATGAGAATTATTTAACACCGTTTGACCGATGAAGATAACCCATGTTTCCAGTTACAAGAAAAATTGGTATAAAGATGATAGTTCTTAACGCTCCTAATTATTGAAAGTATTCACATAAAACCTAGTACATTGTATATTTAATTGTAAGATTTCAAAGCTAATGTTATTTTTCTTTCCATGTTCTACCAGCCTCATTTGCCTGTACAAGCTCTAACATGAGCGTGTCACCGACTGCCATTTGCGATGAAATTTACGACTGTGAAAATTATGAGGATGAATCATCGTGTAGTAAGTATTGGAATACCTCCTTGGTTTTAATACTGACATTATTTGTGACTACATCACATTGTTCTGACACATTATGTTCCGCTGCCTATTACCAAATACATGATAAATAGTGTGCCCCAGAAAAAACGAGACCGAGAACTATCGATGTTTTTATCATAACTTAATCACAATTATGATTAAAATAAATGACACATACTTGGAAAGCTTAGATCCTCCTTTTTCATTTGATGCAACTCATATGATGCATATTTCACGCATGAGTGATTGAAATTGTATATGTCTACAACTTGTAATACTTGAATAAAATCTTGCACCATAATTGTATCATTATTTAAGAATGAATTATAATATTTATCTATCTAGTTACTGTTGTACTATTTTAATTAAGATCTTGTCAGAATTTTTGTTTGAGGATAGTTCGATAGTAGATGCATGTAATTAATTAAGCTTGTAATACAATGTAAAGCACATAGAGACATACCTTGTATAATGCGCTATAGAAATATAATTTATTATAAATATTATAAAAGCAATTTCAAGAGAGGAAACCAACAAGTAATTTGGCGGGTGGTATCTGAATTGTAAGGAGAAAATCACAAATTGAACTTTCCAAAAAAGTTCTAGATAGTTCAATTTCTGCCCTTTCATATGACACCACAATCAGGAGAAATGAGCCAGGGATAACAACGTTCTGTTTGTTTCAAGTAATGCTTGCATTTCCATAATTTGATCAAACGAGTTCGTTTTCACTGGCTACCTACTAGTCCTGTAGAAATTTTTCAGACCTGGAAAAGTTGATAAGTACAAGGTTTTTTTGTTGATTCATGTTCTAGATGGGTATTGAAGTAAATTTAGCTTGGTTGCCAGCTCAGCAACCTTGAGCAACTTTTTTTATAGCCTAATTAGCATAATCCTCTAAATATGTGCAATATGTAATAATGTTGCTAATCTCAATCCAGGAAGCCTGAGAACATGGGTTATACGACTTTTCAAGGGTTTTCTATGACGAGGAATTCATTTATGACACCAGTTTTTATTTTTAAGTAATGCAATTGTCTTAAATAGCATAATTAGCATAATGAGCTAATTAGGATATGTTCAATATATGGACTTCAGTCATTGTTTATGTAGAAAGCCTGAAAATAGTGCAATGCATCAATACATAAGGGTACTTTGCAATTTAACAGTCAGGGGCGGCCGAGCGACTTCCAAAGTGGGGGGGGGGGGAGGTACCAAGAAAAAGGGCACTTTCTGGAAAAAAAGGGCACCTACAAAGGGAAATCTCAAAGCGAAAATATACAATTTTTTAGACATTGGTATATACCCCTACGTTGTGATTACAATTATCAGGGACTCAATATTTGTTTCACTTTATACACCATACAAGATATTGCTTAAGCATCATGCTTTGCAGTTGAGTTTGATTATTTATAAAATTGTTTGCGAGCGAGGAAAACAATTAAAATGTGTGAGGTCGCAGTGCGAAAAATTACATCTTATAAAGAGGAAAAAACCCAATCCTAATGAGGTTATAAGCACATTCTCATAACGGAAGACTGAAAAGACCGTCGCTAATTAACATGAGTATATCATCTATAGATGCGTGCGAGCGTAGCGAGCAAGCTTTGGGGTAAATTGCTCTTAGTCGCTTGAAATTAGCTAGGGCGCGCTTAATGATGAGAGGAAAAGGGGACACTTATCAGGAAAGAACGGGAGCATGTGCCAAAGTACAAAGAGTAATAATCAGAGGTGAAAATGGGCAGTCACCAGGGATGAAAAAAGTCAGTCATGAGAATAGGAAATTGGCATTTGTCGACGGAAAGGGACCCCATCAGATTTTGATAGGGGCATTAATTTATAAGATATTATTATATATTCTTAAAAGGGAAATTATCAGAGGTGAAAGAGGCACTTAACGCATCTGAGAAGAGGCAACGACCAGATATGAAAAGGGGCACTTATGTGAATGAAAAAGGGGCACTTGTAATACAGGAAAATGTGCATTAATTAAAAGAAAGATGGCACCTACCAGATTTTAAAGGGGCATTTATCGGAGGTGAAGGGGGCACCGGTGAAAAGGAGTAACTTCTCGTACCTGAAAAGGGTCATTTACCAGAGAAGGGGCACTTATGAGAAGGAAAAGGGGCTCTTTTTTAATGGGGAACTTATCATTAGGAAAAGGGCACTTATTAGAAAGGGAAAAGGGCACATGTGAAAATATAAGGTGCGCTTATCCGAGTTAAAATAGTGGTAGTTATTAAAAGGGGAAGGGGCACTTCTTACAAAGAAAAAGGGGCAATTGTCAAAGTAAAAGAGGCACGTACCTCTCAGATTTAAATAGGACAATTATCAGAGGTGAAGGGAGCACTTTATCAAAAGTCGAAAGAGGCACTTCTCGTACCTAACTAGGGGCATTCAGTAGAGATTAAAAGGCGCTTATGAGAATGAAAAAGGGACACTTATTGCAAAGGAAAATGGGAACTTGTCGAAGGAAAATGGGCACGTGTCCAAATAAAAGGGGCACTTATCAGAGTTCAAACGAAGAAGGGGCACTTTTACAAATTAATAGGGGCACTTGTCAAAGTAAAATGGGCACTATTCTTATGTAAAAAGGGGCACTTCTTAAAATTTTAAAGGGGCACTTTTCCTATGTAAAAAGGGGCACTTTTCGGATGCTTGAAAAAGTGGAGGGGCACTGTGCCCCCCTGCCCCCCCCCCCCCCAGGGAGGGCCGCCTCTGTTAACAGTGCTTATACTCAGGTGCGTAGGTAATATTACAAGGGTACAATCCTCGCCTATTTAGTCTTACCTCAGCGGAACATTGGTTGCAAAATAGAATTCATTCCAACTTATTATATAGTACAATAATTACATATTACATCAATTGCATTACTTAAAAATAAAAAACTGGTGTCATAAATGAATCCCTCGTCATGAAATACCCTGGAAAAGTCATATTATCCATGTTTTCAGGCTTTTTTTATTAAGATTAGCAATATTATAACATATTGCACATATATGCTAATTAGATATTAGGCTAATTAGGCTAATTATACTATATCTACATGGAATATCTTCTCATGAATTAATGTGTCGTCTTTCAAAAGTGATTTACAATGTTGCATTGCACCATTTTCAGGGTTTATAGATAAACAATGACAATGAAGTCCATATTTTGAACATATCCTAATTAGCTCATTATGCTAATTATGCTTTTTAAGACAATTGCATTACTTAAACATAAAAACTGGTGTCATAAATGAATTCCTCGTCATAGAAAACCATTGAAAAGTCGTATTATCCATGTTTTCAGGCTTCCTGGATGGAGATTAGCAACATTATTACATATTGCACATATGATAATTAGATGATTATGCTAATTAGGCTATACAAAAAGCTGCTCAAGGTTGCCAAGCTGGCAACCAAGCTGAATTTACTTCAATACCTATCTAGAACACGAATTAACAAAACAAAATTGTACTTATCAACTTTTCCAGGTCATGTACATGGTCTATGGTACCGTCTACTGGACTATACCGTGGCTTCAAACAGAGTTGACAAAAGACTTAACTCCGTTTCGTTGAAGATCAGCCATGCATCAGGTCTTTCGTCTTCTTTGTGAATGGCTCATTGTCAATACAACGGAGTTAAGTCTTTTGTCAACTCTGTTCATTGCTACGGCAGGCCAGTAAAAACTAACTTGTTTGATCAATTTATGGAAATGCAAGTATTACTTTAAACAAGCAGAACTTTGTTTTTCCTGGCTCATTTTTTATAATTGAGGTGTCATATGAAAGGGAAGAAATTGAACTTTCTAGAAATGTGATTTTCTCTTAAAAATTCAGATACCGCCCTCTCTTGAAATTGCTTTAAATCATTAATGCTTGAAATATGCATCATATGAGTTGCATCAAATGAAAGAAGAGGATCTCAGCTTTACAAATATAAGTCATTTATTAATTACAATTGTGATTAAGTTATGATAAAACATCGATAATTCTCGGTTTCGTTTTATCTTGGATGCACTCTAGAATAAATTTAGGCAAATTTTAAAGAAATCCCAATAAGCATACCCTCTAGTTAGTTACACCAGGGGTCTGTTTCATAAATCTTGTTATTAATAACGAACTCTGAAATTCTATGAAAAACTTGCTCTCAGCCAATCAAATGCAACGATTTTAGTAGCCTTTAAAAGTTATTGTAACTTGATTTTGATAAAGGTTGCATGACACAGGTCCAAGATATACGAACAATATAAAGCATTGTTGGAATACGGATGCGGAAAAAGGGCCATATTTTTCGCATTCTCTAACATTCTTATTTACTGTTTTAAGAAAGTGTGAAATTCATTGGTGTCTTGAATTTTAACAGTGAAACCTCTTCATCCTTTTGAAAACAGACTTGTTTTGTCTGTCTCGTGGAGTTTTCTTGGATATTTTAGTCACTGGGGTTGCATATGACTTATGTGCTCTCGGCCTATTAGGGGGTCCAATTGTGTTCCATCGACTCCAAATTTTCACAACTTGATAGAAGCCAAAGACTGATTCTGAATAGTCATCCATTTCAGTCATACGATTTTAACCCTCAAAGTACCATCACATTAATTGATAAAAAAGTTTGGCCGGCTGACTGTAGCTGTGGGGTTAATCCCCCTCAACCGACTCAAGAGACCCCATGAAGTTGGGTTCAATTTTGTCAATATGAAGTCGTATATCTGCATATGAGGATAGGCCAGTCTGTATATTTTGAAATGAAAAGAGATTTTTCCTATACAATTTAATCCATATTATTTAAAGGAAAATGCTCTGTTTAAGGGGCGTCTGATATCAACCGATCCCTGTTCAAATTTTGCCGCTTTTCCGATATTATATGTCCAGTTATTTCTACGAGGAAAATTTCGTGCATGATGTAGATGGATTAAAACCGACATAACTTTAGGTTCTGTTATGGGAACTCTGACAGATACGATTATGTCTACAAATCTTTGGGGAATGATCTTTCCTCTAACTAAACAAAGGGGGTCAAACTGTATGGATAATATAGGTCTTTATCGGGAGAGGCACCCAGATAAGCTGTCAGTGAAAGATGGTCGAAGCTTATATACCAATCTCGAGTTGTAGAACTGATAAGAATCACCAGCCGGTGAATTTGTATTTATTTTGTTTCCTTCATAATTCGTTTCTTTCTTGTCTTGTTTCCCCTTACAGATTCAGCAACATATATTGAGGAAGGCGAATCACATTTCATCTCCATACCATACACCAGCACAACACGATTGTATAAAGCAAGCATTCTACAAACAAACGTTACGAATGGATTTCGAGTTGTGTTTCGACATTTGTATCTCTATGATTATAATGAAGTCCAAATAGGGTCAGGTAATGATCCGTCTGACATACAGTCTGGCATTACAACTATCCAAGGAAAAATAGACTACCTGACTTATGATGTCTATGTAGATACCAATGATATGTGGTTTGCTGTCATTGGAGCAAATGGTTACTCCAGGTTCCGAATTGACGTTGAGATCATTTCCATTGACCTATCAAGTGAGTGTTGAATTAATTTTCTTTTATTAAGATATCGGTGAAATCTAAAGCTCTGCGTATTGAAGCAGTGACAACTGGTGTCTCACTAGTTATAAAAATGAGAATTATTTAACACCGTTTGACCGATGAACATAAACCATGTTTCCAGTGGTACAAGAAATAAAAGTATAAAGATGATGATTTTTAACGCTCCTAATTATTGAAAGTATTCACAGAAAACCTAGTTCATTGTATATTTAATTGTATGATTTTAAAGCTAAAGTTATTTTTGTTTCCATCTTCTACCAGCCTCATTTACCTGTACAAGCTCTAACATGAGCGTGTCACCGACTGCCCTCTGCGATGGAGCTTACGACTGTGACCATTATGAAGATGAATCATTGTGTAGTAAGTATTGGATTACCTCCTTGGTTTTAATACTGACATTATTTTTGACTACATCACATTGTTCTGACGCATTATGTTCCGCTGCCTACTACCAAATACATGATATAGAATAAAATCAGTCAAATTTTAAAGAAATCCCAATAAGCATACCCCTAGTTAGTTACACTAGGGGTCTGTTTCATAAATCTTGTTATTAATAACTAACTCTGAAATTCTGTGAAATAAATTGCTCTCACCCAATCAAATGCAACGATTTTAGTTTCTTTTAAAAGTTATTAATTTGATTTTGATAAAGGTTGCATGACACAGGTCCAAGATATACGAACAACATGAAGTATTGTTAGAATACGGAGACGGAATAAGGGCCATATTTTTCGCATTCTCTAACATTCTTCTCCACTGTTTAAGAAAATGTGAAATTCATTGGTGTCTTGAATTTTTACAGTGAAACCTCTTCATCCTTTTGAAAACAGACTTGCTTTGTCTGTCTCGTGGAGTTTTCCTGGATATTCTAGTCACAAGGGTTACATATTACTTATGTGCTCTCGGCCTATTAGGGGATCCAATTGTGTTCCATCGACTTCAAGTTTTCACTCCTGATAGAAGCCAAAGACTGATCCTGAATAATCAACCATTTCATTCATACGATTTTTAACCCTCAAAGTACCATCACATTAATAGATAAAGAAGTGTGGCCGGCTGACTGTAGCCGTGGGGGTAAATCCCCCTCAAGCGACATAAGAGACCCCATGAAGTCGGGTTCAATTTTGTCAATATGAAGTCGTATATCTGCATATGGGGACAGGCCAGTCTTTATATTTTGAAATGAAAAGAGATTTTTCCTATACAATTTCTATCCATATGATTTAAAGGAAAATGCTCTGTTTAAGGGGCGTCAGATATCAACCGAACCCTGTTCAAATTGTGGCGCTTTTCCGAATCTATATGTCCAATTATTATTTCTACGAGCACAATTCCGTGAAAGATACGATTATATCTACAAACCTTTGGGGAATAATCTTTCCAGTAAGTAAATAAAGGGGGTTAATTTGTATGAATAAAATAGTTTTTTTTTTCTCTGGAGAGGCACCAAGATAAGCTGTCAGTGCAAGATGATCGAAGCTTATCTACCAATCTCTAGTTGTAGAACTGATAAGAATCACCAGCCGGTGAATTTTTATTAATTTGTTTCTTCTTCATAATTCGTTTTTTTTTTTTTTTCCTCTTACAGATTCAGCAACATATATTGAGGAAGGCGAATCACATTTCTTCTCCATCCCATACAAGACCACAACACGATTGTATAAAGCAATCATTCTACAAACGAACGCTACGAATGGATTTCGAGTTGTGTTTCGAGAATTGATTATCCAACCTGGTGATCAAGTCCAAATAGGGACAGGTAACGATACGTCTGACATACAGTCTGGCATCACAACTATCGATGGATACATAAACTACGGGCCTGATGTCTATATAGATACCAATGAAATGTGGTTTGTTGCCATAGGAGCACATACAATTAACAGCCTCCAAATGTACGTTGAGATCATTTCCATTGACCTTTCAAGTGAGTGTTGAATTATTTTTCCTTTTAAACTATCTGTAGAATATAAAGCTCTGTCTATTGAAGCTAAAAGTATTCAAAGAAAACCTAGTGTATTCAAATTTCAAATTTAAAAGCCAATTTAGCTACTCATAAGTTATTTTTTCTCTCCATCTTCCATTTTCTACCAGCCTCATTTGTCTGTTCAAGCTCTAACATGAGCGTGTCACTCACTGCTCTTTGCGATGGACTTTACCAATGCGATCATTACGAGGATGAATTAACATGCAGTAAGTCAATAACAAATTTTATTTAGTACTGATTTTCTTAGTATTACAGGTATATTGTTTGTACTTCATGATGTTGTAGCATATGTTATGAATAACTAATTCTTAGATTCTATGACAAGTTTGCTCTCAGCCAATCGAATGTCACGATTTCAATAGCTTATAACAGTTATCACAACTTGTTGTTGAAATCAACTTTTTATGAAATAGGGCAGGTACATAACCATGGTATTGTTGGAATACGGGTGCGGAATATGAACAACTTAAAACTTACATTCTCTCCCATTTTTTTCCACTTTTTGAAAATAAATTTCATAATTCCATTATTGTATTGCAGTTTACGATGAAGACAGTCTTAAAGAAAGACTTGTTACGTCCGCCTCATGGACTTTTTATGGATATTTTAGTCACTTGGCTTTTGTGCTCTTGGCCTATTTGTAGAAGCCAAAGGCTGATCCGGAAGAGTCAACCATTTCTTTAATACGATTTTTACCCTCAAAGTACCATCATACTCATTGATAAAAAGTGTAGCAGGCAGAGTGTAGCTGTCGGGTGAATCCTCATAAACCACCTCAACAGACCCCATGAACTCGGGTCCAAGCACCAGACTCAGTCAATATGAATTCGTATGTCTGCATATCAGGAGAGGCCAGTCTTTTTACATGTATGAAAGGATTTTTTCTTATTAAAATTGTGTCAATATGGTTTACAGGTAAAATGTTCACATTTGTGAAAGCGGCGTCTGATATCAACCGATACCTGTTTATTATGTAAAGTCATAATTCAACCCACAGAATTTCTACTACCGAAACTTCGTGCATGAGTTAGATGGGTTAAAAGTGACCTGATATTGGGTCTGTTTTTGGAACTGTGATAAATACGGTCAGGTTGACAATTTTTGTGGGGAATGATCTCTCTAGGTTAATTAATGGAGGGGGTAAATGGTATGAATATTTTAGGTTTTTTTTCGTGAGAGGCTTCAGGATTAGCTGTCAGCGCAAGATAGTGAAACTTATTTTAATGACCGATCTTTAGATGAAGAACTGTTAAAAATCGACTACAGGTGATTTTTTTTTCTTGTGTTTTGCCTGTATTAATTTCTTTCTATCTTGTCGTTGACTTCCTTTTAGATTATTCAACAACTTATCTTAAGGAAGGCGAATCACATTTCATCTCCTTCTCACTGACCTTCATAACACGATTGTATAACGCACGCATTCTACAAACAAACGCTACGAATGGATTTCGAGTTGTGTTTCGACATTTGTATCTCAATGATGGTGTTCAAGTCCAACTAGGGACAGGTAACGATCCATCTGACACACAGTCTGGCATCACAACTATCCATGGAAACATAAACGACGAGCCTGATGATGTCTTTGTAGATACTAAGGAGATGTGGTTTGCTGTCATAGGATCAAATGGTGACTCCAGGATCCGAATGGACGTTGAGATCATTTCCATTGACCTATCAAGTGAGTGTTGAATTAATTTTCTTTTATAATATCGGTGTAATCTAAAGCTCTTTGTATTGAAGCAGTTTCTTACCAGTTATAAAATGAGAATTGTCCAACACAAATGGTTACGGCATTCTCAAAAAAGACAATGAGATAATTTCCATTCACCTATCAAGTGAGTATGTGATTATCATCGATTGGTCTTATTTGAATATAGTTTATGTTTGATTTACTGCATCGCTTAATATACTTAATACTCTAGTCACACCAACAATAAGACCTACTCCGGACCGACTTGGAATCGAACATATAATTACATGTCATGGTAATCTGTAGCTGCCAATGAAATCAGTGACATAGAGTCGGTTTGGAGTCTGTTTGACAGCTCGACTGAATAGATAGATACTGTAGATGGTTAGATAAATGATTGTAATACAAATAATAGGAGGGAAAAAAATCATACCGAGATATATAAGATACTTAAGGAGCATAATGTAAAAACTGAAGTGGAATATTACAAAATATAGTTGTAGATAGACAGATAGTTTATTGGTTTCCACAATGTCTCCTTTTACAAAGAGTGTAACAACATATTGAAAATGATTATAATATACATGTTCATACAATACTAGTACACACTGTTCAGAATATTGTCCATTACGTTGAACTTAAGAGATATAGTGGCGGAGCCTATGGAAATGTAGAGCTTGTTATGGATAGGCCGCTCAACTACAAATGACATAATTAACTAAAATAAAGTTTATACAATAATACCAATACACGCCAAAACAGGAAAAGTGAGATTACAGGGATACATGATCCGATACTCACAATTAACTACAAAAGACAAGGGAAAGGGAAGGGAATTTTTTTGCAGCTTATTAAAAAAATATTACAATGTATATATTTTGTTCTCGATATGAGTATATTATAATTGGCATGATATAACCGTTATTTACTCATTGTAATCACCAAACAGGAATGACAATATGTATTTAAATAACAACATTTCAATATTCTTCTGAATACATGAACAAGTACAGACCTTTTAATCACAGAATCAAGAGAATTCCAGAACTAAGGACCTGCATATATTAAGGTGTTTTGAGAAAAGCGCGTTCTCGTTCTAGGAAGGTGATAGGAAAACGCCTGTCGGGTAGGATAGTCGTGGACTTGATTTCTTTTCTTAAACAAATAAGATAGTGACTGGGGCAGTTCGTTGTTATTCAGCTCAAACATGAGGCAGCCTAATTGTAAATAAAAAATATCCCGAACTCTCAGTACTTAAAGAGATGGTTTATTGATTTCAAACTTGACTGAATTTGGTATCATTGCAATCGAAAAATTACACTGAGTCAAATCATTACATTTGTGTAACTTGTACATTCGAGCGAAATTTATAAAAGTTGATTGAACTTGACGAAAAATCAACCCACTCAACGCCCCCAAAACATCGTAAGTCAGCTGATTTTTGAAGTGACGACACAATATGAACAGCGGGCCGCTCAGCTGAAATGATTGACGACGGTGCGAGATGCAATTTGCGTGCTATACACATGTATTGCATTGACTCTCGAGTACTGTACCCATTTATACCTAACGCTGTTTACCTTCATCAAAATCCCCTGGAAATATGGATATGGACTAAAACATACTTGAGTATATACTCCAGAAGGCTCCTCCATGGCATGGTTTTGGTTCTTAATCTGACGTTAGTCTAGATAAATGGTATATAACTTCCAAAAAGCGAGTGAATATATCGTCGATGTAGCGTTCAAGTTTTCCGTAGCTGGTAGCTGTGCGTGCGTACTCTGTGCATGTACTATGTGTGCAATACACGGACCTCTATAATGCGTGCATCACATCTAGCGCAGCTTGCTAGCCAGCCTAGCCCGTAGCCCCGGCGCTCGAGCTAGCCGTACGAATCGCGAACCGGACTGATCTGTTTCTCTCGGTTTATCAGGTCCTATACGACTTGATTTATCAAAAATGTAAATTAATCAGCCTAATCGCACATTTTTGTAATGAATATCTGGACAATTCTATGTAAATTTGTCGCCTATTTTACTCAAAAAGAGTCGTTAGGTCAGCATGCAAAATGTCCTTTGCCTTCCCAGATCAGACACATACACGCTGAAGTGCACTCAGAATATGTGATTATTTTCCGATTTTTATGCTCAAATGTGACGGAAAAAAATATAAAAATCAAACAAACATTTGTAGAAAGTATCATTTATTCAGTGTATCTCATTCAAAATGCCAAAAAAAGAGGAAATATCACCACTATAGCGGTAAATATACAAACAACGTTAACCCATATCTGAAAATTGCAATGGGTATCCAACATTGTCCCGAATGTGTGATGTAGGTTGTTCATATTGTGACGTCATCGTTTCGCATGTAAAATAACGCCGTCAATTCACTTCGTGAGTGGGTTCAGGAAAGGGCAACAAAATTGCATTTAATTTATTCCTCACAACAGTGAGGGCTTCAAAAGTACTTTGCTCATTTTGTTAATGTTCTCAGCAATCTGTAGAGGTGTAATTTGCACATTTTCCACATTTCAATGAACCACCTCTTTAAGTATCAAAGCCCCACTGTCTTACTTGTAGCTACTTGCTCCCTCTATATAGAAAACTTCCCCAATAGGTGCCTGTTGGTTCCCCATGATCCTCCATTTATTATGTTATTTGAGAGCTGAGTTGATGAGATAGCCACCTATCAGTGACCTCGCTGTGTGGTGTTATCCATCCTAGCCAAATTAGTACTGACGGTCTTTAAAGAAATGAGGGCTCGAGTGAGTACGAAAGCATGGCTCATGTAAATAGAATGAACTCTTTGAATCAGAGAAAATTTCATTGAAGACAAATTATTGAAAATACGAAAAAAGGAAAAGGGTAGAAGCCAATGAATAAGTATGTTCTTAAAGAGGAAGCAATAATTAGGAGTCATGGGGTGTTACACTATTCAAGAAAGAATTGTTTGAGATAGATATGCATTTAAAGTGTATCACCAAAAGTACTATATTTGTGTCTAGCAAGAATGTATAGAATGTACCTCAATTTTGTTATCTTGAAACCTATCTGTTAATGTGTCGTAAGTATGAAGAAAAAAAAATAACATACAATCCCAAATCGGACTTGGATTTTGTGCGGGCCCTTTTCTATCATAATTGAGATATAAATTTGCAGTTTCTAATATAGAAGTAATATTTGAAGCTTATACATTTGATATTGTTTGGCAACATGGAACCCCTGACAACTGGACGGTGCATATGACTTTTGGTGATTTGTACATTTGAAATGGGACAAAGAGAGTCCGTATTAACTAAGTTCCTTCCAAAGTAACTATATTATTGGTGAAAGTTGTACCAAAGCTGGAAGGTGATGAGAACGGCTTTGTCTGGTTAGATAGTAGTAGATTAGAGTAATTCATGAAGAAAAATAGAAGAAACAGGGTCGGAGAAAGAAAATGATTACTCAGTAAGAATTGAATATTCTTGCAATCGGTTGATTGATAGAATACAACTACATTTTAACTTCAGCATAAATTAAGCATTCCAAATATCTAAGACTTATCATGTTCTGCTATTGAATTCTTGTTGGAGAGAACACTGCAGACTTTGTATAAGAGTTTCTCTAACTGTAACATTCATAAACAAGTGAGGAACTAACATGCAAAGCACTAAAAAGATATTCACTTTTTTCACAATAATGACATTTAGTTTGGTTTTCATTGGCAGGGTAGGATATTTTTACTACTTTTGCACAAAACATTTATCAAATATAAGACGCAGCGGGGGCTAGGGTACGGGGTCGTCCCCACAAATACAAAAAAAAGAGAAAAAAAATACAATAAATTATCAATAATTTACTGTATTTTGCCCCGACCCCCAACAGAAAAAAAAAATCTGTTTCGCCATGCCTTGAACCATAATGCATGGCCCTACACAGGATTTGTTTCTGTTGGGGACCGGGGGGGAAAGCAATGAATTATTGATAATTTATTGCATTTTCTTTCTTTTTTTTGCATTTGTGGGGGCGGTCCCGTAACCGTGTCAATGTGCTATATTAGTGCCCTTTTGTGAGGCATTAATCCTTCTTACTGTCAGTTATGACTTAAGGACGTAGGTCCCCTAGTTGATTATCATAGTAGTACACACATGCTTTAGCAGTCACGCAAAACAAACACTCGCAAATTATTATTTAATAAAATCAGAGAATGTATATTATTATTTAAATCTATTAGGAATAAATCTTTGTCAAAATCATTAATTGGGGTACAAATTATTATTCCACCATTATGACCAACAGTGTATGTCATTTCCAATGCCAAACAGCAGCTGCTAACCACGTAAATTAAGCGCATAATCTTTGATATAGGTGTATAGTTCTGTTTTAATGCATATAACATTTTATTGAAGCGCATTTTCATCAATAAATTCAAACATAATGGACAACCACGTACGTGGATCTCTGGAATTATTCCCATGATGATTATTTCCCCTTCTCACTCTTTACATTGCTTCCTTTTCTGTGTTCAGAGAACGCATGTCTCCCAACAACCTGTCTAAATGGAGGTACTTGTCAGCAAACTGAAATCGGTTACCAGTGTATTTGCATGGATCCATTCATTGGCCGGAACTGTGAAATAAGTAAGTGGTACAGCCAAATTTAATGGGAATTTGGGAAGCCAATTTCACAATACAAAGACACATATACTAAAAATATGAACGTAGGTATGTAAGTATGTATGTATGTTAATATACATATATTATTCACATACACATAATAAACTCCAGCGAAATACGTTGTTATTTTGGTGAACATCACATTTTCTCAAATGTCCAAAACTCTGGAAATAGAAAAGATTTTATCATATTGAAGTTATTGTAGGATTCGTAATTGCAAAATACTAAAAAAAGACCATATTTTCATTGGCTCGTTATTCCAAATATATATAATATAACCCGATCTCGTGTATGGTATTACGAACCTTCTGAAAATCTCTTTTAATTTTCATAATTATGAACCTTGTGTAATTTTCGAAATAACGAATCTTCTGAGTTGAATGAACACTATTGAATTTTTAGAATCACGAACCTTCAGGTATGGATAATTTTCGTTCCGGAATGAGCCTTTGAAAAAACATTAACCGTGGGAAAACAAATTTATCTCGGATTTTTCGCCCACTATTTTAGTTCAGAGCTCTCAAGCTGTTGTCAGTGATTGAATCTTTACATGTTTTTCTTCTTTGAGATTCCCCCCTCATATCTTGAAAGTAAACACGTCATAACATTATGTCTAGACACTGGTACCCAGGAAACTGGGGACAAAAACTGCAAGCATTCATTCGTAAGTTCTATGCTACTACAATTTTACTAAAAACTAACTTTTGACAGGTAACGCTGATCCTTGCACCCAACGAAACCCGTGCGTCAATGGTGTCTGTCGTCCCATTGGACAGGGGCAGTACGAGTGTGAATGCAAAGATCATTATGAGGGGATCCACTGTGATGAACCTACTCGTAAGTCATATGTTTGAATTTACTTGTATGCAGCTTAAAGAAATTACGTTTTGCAAATCCATGATTCACATCGTTTCGAAAGACGGGTTAATAGGAACCAACATTTGGAAAGTGTTTTGACACAATGTTTTACCCTCAGAAATGAGAATGAAACCTTTTCATTTCTGAATAAGTAAATCGAATGTCTTTTCATCATATCTGGATATGAAATAAAATATCTAAATACTTTCCTTTTCTGGGGGGAGGGGGTATATATTCATCTGCTGTCGCTATTCACGACGTTTCTATTGTATACGTGAATGAATATCAAAGATACGGGCTAACTCGGACTCGAGGACAACTCGGCCCTGCTGTTGTCCCAGCATACCCTAACTTTAATCCTAACCTTTATAAACCTAATGCTAAACCTTACCCTAACCCTAACCCTTACCCTAAACGATTTCATAACAAATGCAAACAGAAACTAGAAATTTAATTCGTCATGGGGACGATTTAGGTGGTCTGTGTTCAATACCCAATAGATATTCAATAGATTTGAATATTTACTATATAGAGAAAGGGAGAAGTTATATAGACATGTACATGTAAACACTGATGGTCATGATGATGATGAGTAATGATGATCATGATAGTAATAGTGATGATAATGATGATAATGTTGATGATAATGATAATGATGATGATCATCATCATGATACTGTTGATGATCATGATCATGATGATGTTAATCATGATCATCATCAGACCATGATGATATTGATGATCATGATCATGATCGTGAGCATGATCCTGACATCTGATTGAAAAAATGAGGGAACATTTAGATAACATATAGTCTCAGCTACAACATACTCAAAAATCAACAAAAACCGAGCAAAAATAATGGCGATATTGCTCGCAAAAGACAGGAATGTAGAATACAGATTTGAGAAAAAGTCATCTTCCTTAAAGATAACACGCAAAAAGTAATGGATCAAGTGATAATAGGGTAATAATAAAGTAAATATAGGTGTTAATTACATTATTTGCGATTCTACGTGTTTTATTATTCAAAGGAGATGGTACAGTGAAAGGTCAAAAAGAAAAAGAAGTGAAGAAAAAAAATTGTTGAAGACGCCCGGACTCGAACCAGTGACCTCGAGGTTGGAAGTCAGGTGCGTTACCGATATACCAAAACATTTCCCATAGCGATTACACGTAAACGGAAAATGAAATTCTCAAATCCCACTTTGCAAGTGAAATATGAACATGATTCCGGCATCTGATCGAAAAATAAATGGCACACTTGTGATAGCTTATTGTCTCAGCTACAACATACCCGATGCTCAGCGAAGACAAAGCTAAGACGACGGAGATATTGCTCGTGAAAGACGGGAATGTAGAATCCAGTTTTGAGAAAAAGTAATGTCCCATAGAGAATACACGCAAAATGTGAAAAATTGACATGCCTCCTTTAATCGCAAAAATACGCCATGATGCCTTTGTCAAAATAAATTTGTAGAGAATATTCTAAGGTAGAACATATCAAAATTTGAAAGAAAATTGATTAATATTTACAGAGATGCAATCAATTTTCCAAAAATCTGCTGACGTCATAATATGCAAATTGATATTTTGAGTTCGGAGGCCATTATGATGACGTCATGAGTTAGGCGAGGCGTCAAAAATATCGATACCAGCTGGCTCCCGCCTCACGTATTGGCGGATCGAGGCTGCAATTCCGCCCGAAGCCTGGCTGGGGCAATTAATTTTCATTTATTAGCCCAGCCGGCTTGCGCCAGGCTGGGATCTGACTTTTACCCCGGAATCTTTAATCGGCCCATCCACCCCCGGCCTGGCGGCACGTCTATAATTGGCTCAGCCAGGCTGCCGCCAAAAATAGGTTGTTAAAGTTGCAACTTTAAAGTTTCCAGCTGGCGGTCGCCGTACGGAGATGCTTAAAGTTTTAGTGGCGGCAGCCAGGCGGTGATGCCTGTAGTCCAGAATCTGCACGGTCCTTTATAATTTCCCCACACTTGATCCAAGCCGTCGAAGATGGCGTTATCAACAGACTCATAATTATGCTCACCAGCCCGCGCATATTTTTGTTTACACGACTGTTTAGCCACTTCAGTCAAATATACTGTGCAAACGACTAGAGACAGAGTCTAGTATTACCGTTAGTAGTTTTGTTGGATTGCTGGATCTGTACGTGTGTACATGTATACTCGTTATTTGTGTCGGGTTAAATCTATCCTCTATTCTCTTTCATTATGTATTTCTGTGTTATTCTTCAATCTATCCTCTTCTCTTTTGTCATGTATTTTTTTCTTCTTCAATCTATCCTTTTTCTCATTCGTTATATTTTGTTTTTCCTTCAATCTATCCCCAGTTCTCCTTCGTTTTGTATTTCTTTTGTTCTCCTTTATTCTAACCTTTTCTCTTTTGTTTTATGTATTTCTTTGTTTCTCCTTCAATCTATCCTTTTCTCCTTCGTCATCTATTTTTTTGTTTTAATCTGATAGATTCCCTTTCTCCTTCTTTATATTTATTTCCCTACGGTTTTTCCTTAGTCTAGATCTTTAATCCTCTTAGCTCTTCAATCATGCATTTCTATGTTCTTCCTTTGACTTATCCTCTTCTCTTTCCTTATGTATTTCCTTGTTTTTCCTTCTCCATATCCTCTTCACTATCCTTGTTTTCCCCTTTCTATTATTTCCTTCCCTGTCATGGGTGTACTTGCTTGGCTTGCACATAGTGCGCTGACGACTTAGACTCTTTCACCAGAGCACTTCTTGGAATTTTTTCACGAAAACGGCTAAACAGTTGTGTAAAAAAAATATGCGCCACCAGCCCAGCCTGAGTTTCGCCGGGCGGCGCATATTTTTGTTACACAACTGTTTAGCCACTTCAGTCAAATATACTGTGCAAACGACTAGAGACAGAGTCTAGCATTACCCTTAGCAGTGTTACACAGTGTACATACTCGTTATTTGTTTCGGGTTAAATCTATCCGCTCTTCTCTTTCATTATGTATTTCCTTGTTTCTCCTTCAATCTATCCTTTTCTCTTTTGTCATGTATTTCTTTTTTTCTTCAATATATCCTTTTTCTTCTTCGTTATTTCTTTGTGTTTCCTTCATACTATCCCCCAGTTCTCCTTTGTATGTATTTCTTTTGTCCTTCATTCTAACCTCTTCTCTTTTATTTTATGTAATTCCTTGTGTCTCCTTCAATCTATCCTTTTCTCTTTTGTCATGTATTTCTTTTTTTTCTTCAATCTATCCTTTTTCTTCTTCGTTATTCATTCTCAGTGTTTTTCCTTCAATCTATCCCCCAGTTCTCCTTCGTATGTATTTATTTTGTCCTTCATTCTAACCTCTTCTCTTTTATTTTATGTATTTCTTTGTTTCTCCTTCAATCTATCCTATTCTCCTTCGTCATCTATCTTTAATTGTTTCAAACTGATAGATTCCCTTTCCTTCTTTATGTATTTCCCTGTTTTTCCTTAGTTTAGATCTATGATCCTCTTACCTCTTCAATTATGTATTTCTATGTTCTTCCTTTGACTTATCCTCTCCTCTTTCCTTATGTATTTCATTGTTTTCCTTCTCCATACCGTCTCCACTATCTTTGTTTTCCCCTTAGCTATTATATCTTCCCTTCCCTGGGTGTACGTGCTTGCACATAGTGCGCTGACGACTTAGACTCTTTCACCAGAGCACTTCTTGGATTTTTTTCGCGAAAATGGCTAAACAGTTGTGTAAAAAAAATATGCGCCGCCGGGCGTCTTAATTTAATGATCACGCCATCATCGGCTGGTAGCAAGTAAGTAGGAATAGGTAGCGTTGGTGTGGTGGAGATCAAAATTAAAGATAAACTTTTCTTTCTTTAATAATCAATTTAAACGTCAAAGCTTCCGCGCTACGCGCGGAGGAAGGGGAACTTGATTCAAACAAGGATTAAGAGTCGAGAACGGTCCAACGAATCGTCTTCCTTCTCTAATAATTTAGTGAAACGTCAGAGCTTCCGCGCTTCGCGGGGGGGGGGGGTGGACAACCCCCTAGGGACCGCGCTTCGCGTGCTCACTACCGCCCCCCCTAAAATGTAATCCTGGCTACGCGCTTGGGAGGGGTGCAACTTGCCACACGCTTCTACCTCTTGGCTGCTTTGAGCCATTGCCGAAAATATTTTGGCACCTATCATCCCCCCCAACCACGGATACAAATCGACATCCTTGGTCGGTGAGATGTATATTGTCGGTCGGCCAACAAGTTTTTTTCACTACGAACTGTGACTATTTATCCGCTGGCCTTCTTTTAGTTTAGTTTTTTGGTTAGTGATCGCGAGGAGGCGCGATAGCTCAGTCGATAGAGCATTGGTCTCGTTATCCGGTGACCCGGGTTCGAAACCAAGTCGATGCGCTAGTGCCCTTTGGTAAGGCATTAATCCTCATTACCAGGTCCTTCGGAGAGGACCTAAAGCCGTTGGTCTTCTGGTTGCTTACTAAAAAGCATGTATTGCTTTCTTAGCTGTCAGGTAAAATAACCACCACTATCACCTATCACAACCCCCCTCCACTGAGCGAAAATAACGGTCTGCGCGATTTTAAAATTTCCGGCGGCAAAAATAAAACAAAAATTATACTACTACCACTAATAATATTACTGCTACTGCTGTTGCTACTACAAGTCTACCACTGCTGCTATAAGGCCTACTACTACTACGATTACTACTTCTTTAATGTTACTACTACTTATACTACTGCTGCTGTTGTTACTACTACTACTACTAGGCGCGGTCCAGGATTTAATTCTTAAGGGGGGGGGGCCCACATTTGAAATTATGCGAGCCAAATATTGGTACGTAATGGTGACACCGGCAGTGGCAAAAACGTTTTTTTTTTTTTTTTTTTTTTTTTTTTTTTTTTTTTTTTTTTTTTTTTTTTTGGGGGGGGGGGGGGGGGGGGGGTAGACATGTAGGCCCCGCCGTTGAACGTTTCTCAGCGGGGGTCAAGGGGTGGAGCCCCCAGAAGCTCAGGGGGTATAGGCATTTAATTACTGTCAGATGAGCATATTTTGATACCGTATTTGTGACACTGGCAGGACATAAAATTGTTTTGGGTCCAGAGGGCGGAGCCCCCAGAAGCTCAGGGGTTTTATACATTAAATTATCGTCAGATGAGTATAATTTTATACCTTATTTGTGACACTGGCAGGTCACGAATTGACGTGGGGTCCAGGGGAGAGCCCCCGGAAGCTCAGGGATTTAGGGCAATAAATTACGATCAGATGAGCATATTTTGATACCTCATTTGTGACACTGGCAAGACACAAATTGGTGTTGTGTCTAGGGGGTGAAGCCCTCAGAAGCTCAGGGTTTTTTTATACATCAAATCATCGTCAGATGAGCATAATTTTATACCTTATTTGTGACACTGGCAGGTCACGAATTGGCGTGGGGTTCCGGGGGCGGAGCCCCCGGAAGCTAATGGGTTTTGGGCAATAAATTACGGTCAGATGAGCATATTTTTTATACCTTATTTGTGACACTGGCAGGACATAAATTGGTGTTAGGGCCCTAGGTGGGGTCCAGGGGGCAGAGCCACCGGATGTCAAGGGGTTTTAGGCATTTAATTACGGTAAGATGAGCATATTATTAGCAAATTGAATGACGCAATTAGCTTTTTGAATGTTGATCTACATAGTCATTCAATTTCGCACGAACTTGAATGAACGTTACATTAATTGGGATGCTAAGCTAGTTTACGAAGTTTGGCCGGAAAACCTATAGTATCATTATCATTGAGATTTAGATATTTTTTTAATTACTATAGTTTACCCAAAACTATATTTCTGTATATGTAAATGGTTTGTAATTGCAAAAACCAGAAAGTCCGAAATAATATGTTAACAGTTTCTTAATTCCGAAAATGAAATGGACCGGGCTATTTATTATTGACATTTCGTTCTCATTTTCTTTATCACACGTTTTGTAATCTTGACACAGTTCATTCTTTCCTAATCGCTTTTTAAAACACCAATTTAGATTGGCCGCTTTTCAAAGACATGAACAAATTATTATGACGTGCGCTTACCAGCCGATAATTGATTTTTGTTCTTTCCATTTGTTTATCCACGCACTGTAGTCCTGTAGTCTCTTTCTATTCTTTTCGCGTTTTAGAAGAGGAAAAAGACGAAAAAACACACACCTGAAAACAATGTGTTTATTTAACACCTTCTCGTGCTCTCAAATGTTCTCAATGTCTAGCCATGATAACTCTGTCTCATTTTGTCTCGACATGCCACTATTGCCAATATAAAGATCCTCTAATGCCCCATTGTACTACTTGTAGCTACTAATTGCTCCCTCTATATAGAAGACAAGCCTTTAATAAATCGGTGACCATTGGTCCCCATGATCCTCTCTTCTTATGTTAATCGAGAGCTGAGTTGATGAGATAGCCATCTGTCAGTGAGCACCCTGGGCGGTCTATTAACTCCTAGCCAAACTAGTACAGTCCGTCTTTAAAAGACAACATTACATCTATGCCTAGGAAATGAAGGCCTATTTATTATCCGCTACTTTACTACGCCTCTGCAAGTATCCTGATGGGCCTTTGCCATTTGGGTCCGATCGTTCACGAGACCCGCCCCCCCCCCCCCCCCCCCCCCATCCTCACACACACACATGCCTTGCCGAGACATCAACATGGTATCAAATGAACACCTATTCTACTGACCAAATATTTAATTGGGCGATTCCCAAATCCTTAATCCCCAACCCGAACGATAGAATCTGGCAAACCGCAAATCTGGACAACGGCAATCGAACAATAACGTTGAGTCGCTGAGGCGCGCGACTACGTAGTAAAAGCTATATGACAATATATGCTTAAAGAGCTCGCCGTTGACTTGTTTGTAAATAGGGACTTTTAGATTTGCGTGGACTGATACGTGTGACGTCCTTTCAAGGCAGTGCATTAAAAGGACGTCGACCGTAGCAATCCACATTGTCCTCGTGCAAAACTAAAAGTCCCTAATAACCGATAAAGGTGTACGTTAGATACAGTATTTGATCGTGGATCCTAACTTTTCCTTTTCTTTTCGTATATGTCTGTTTAACTTTATGTTTTCTATTTGTTTCCATGACGCACCGCCCCAAGAAAAAGCAATAACAAAAACATAATCAGGAGTAAACAGGTACTAAATACAATAGAAAAAGAAAATGAGAATGATAATGAAGAGAATGAATGTACACATATTAGAGAACATTACAGTTAACTTTAAAAACATTACGGTAAAACAAAAATAATAACAAGTGCAATGCGATGCTGGTGTATCGCATTTGTCTGCCTTCAGAGGGTTAACAGAACATACATGTATATGCTTTAGTTTGTATCTACGTTCTGTGATTTTATGATTCTTCACTACCAACATTCTGAAGATTACAAACTTAGTCGTAATGAAAGTCATATCTTAAAATGGGGGATTTGGAAAAGATCGACGTTAAATAGAGCAGATACAATAACAACACACTCTGGCTTTGCAATAGGCATATTGTCTTCTAGGACTATACAAAGTTTGTTTGTGTAGTCGCATATAGGCTACATCTTTCTATGTACGGTGTTTGTTACTTTATAACCAAGGCTTGGCTAATTCCAAAACCTTGTAGTACACACCAATACGTACATGTTACATGATCAACCTTAACTAAGTTTGCGCCCCCTAAGTTTCAGAACAATTTGCGGCACCTCAATAAAATATAAATTTCTGCACCCTAAGTTTCCGAGTTCAAATTTGCGCCCCTTAGTTTCAGTTCAATTGTGCGCCCCCCCTCAATAACATATTAACGTCCTACCCCCCCCCCCCCCCAAGTTTCAGATCAATGTGGCGCGGGCCGATCAATGTAATATATACATTTGCGCCCCCTAAGTTTCAGAACAAGTTGCGGCACCTCAATAAAATATAAAATTCTGCAACCCAAATCTTAGATCAAATTTGCACCCCCTTAGTTTCAGACCAATTTTGCGCCCCCTTAATAACATATAAACGTCCTACCCCCTTAGTTTCAGATCAATTGGCGCCGCCTCAATAAAATATACATTCCTGCCCCAAAGGTTTCAGATCAATTTTGCACCCCCTCAATGAAAGATCCATTTTGCGCCCACCTTAGTTTCAGATCAATTGTGCGCCCCCTCCTTAGTCTAAGATAGATGTTGCGCCCCACAGGTTAAGATAAATTTTGCGCTACCTCAATCGAATATAAAAATGCCGCCCCCTTAGTTTCAGATCAATTTTGCGACCCCCCCCCCCCCCCCGAAGTTTCAGATCAATTCTTCGCCGTCTCAGTAAAAGACCAATTTTGCGCCCCCGGTCATTAATGTATATATTTTCCGCCACTTAAATTTCAGATCAATTTGCAACTCCTCAATTAATTAGCACTGTCATTTTTCTCTTCTTTTTTCCAAGTTTAATATTTTTCGTTATATACTTTTAATTATTTCGCTCTATATCTAACACCATCACTTTAATACGGCGAATAACATGTGAACGCAACGTTGCCATATGATGGAAGGCACGTTTGAAAGGGAGAGGAAGAGAGAGAGAGAGAGAGAGAGAGAGAGGGGGGGGGGGGGGAGAGGGGGTGTCGAAGACCAAAGGGGAACCTTTGACCCCATGTATTGTTCGTGAAATGCATGCAATACTGTTTAATGCACCCATAGGCCTGCAGGGATGGGGCATATATAGTACCCTTTAATATACAAAGAGTTGCGACACGAAGCGTCCGTTTTGTTGCGTTTTGTTGGAAACAGATATGGCGTTTGAATTATAATTTGGACATGCATGAAGTAATCAGTTGATTGAGTGAAACAAGCCCGGATGCGTATGGCATGGAAAATTAAGGCATGCCATTAATGGCGTGCGACCTATGCCTTGGACGTGTCGGGCAGCATGCTAAGTCATTTTCGACGTCATGCTTTACTCAATATATTTACAGAACATTCATCAAACATTGAACATTAGACAAATCTAACATTATTAAAAAGAATCACCCCCTCCCTCCACACACAAAGCCTATGCCATGCCGATACTTTGGGTAATTCAAGTTAGGCAGCCTTAATCCGCGCCAGAACAATAGAATCTGGCAAGCCGGACAAAAGCGATCAAACTAGCGTTGAGTCACCGAGCGCGCGACTACGTATAGTAAAAAGCTACCAGAATATGACAACAGATGCTTATAGTTGTTGAGCTCGCCGTTGACCTGTTGTTTATTATTTATATTTATATACAGTCCCCAAATAACCGATAAAGGTGTACGTTAGATAAAGTATTTGATCGTAAATCCTAACTTTTCTTTTTATTTTTGTATATGTCTGTTTAACCTTATTTTGTTCTATTTGTTTCCATGACGCACCGCCCCACGAAAAAGCAATAACAAAAACATAATCAGGAGTAAACAGGTACTTAATACAAAAAAAAAGAAAATGATGATGATAATGACGAGAATGAATGTACGCATATTTGAGAACATTACAGTCAACTTTAAAAACATTACGGTAAAACAAAAAGAATAAAAAGTGCGATGCGATGCTGGTGTATCGCATTGTGCATTGTCTGCCTTCAGAGGGTTAACAGAACATACATGTATATGCTTTAGTTTTTTATCTACGTTCTGTGATTTTATGATTCTTCACTACCAACATTCTAAAGCTTACAAACCTAGTCGTAATGAAAGTCATATCTTAAAATGGGGGATTTGGAAAAAGAGCGACGTTTAATAGAGCAGATACAATAATAACACATTCTGGCTTGGCAATGCATATTGTCTTCTAGGACTATACAAAGTCTTTTTGTGTAGTTGCATATAGGCTACATCTTTCTATGTACGGTATTTGTTACTTTATAACCAAGGCTTGGCTAATACCAAAACCTTGTAGTACACACCAATACGAATATGTTACATGATCAACCTAAACTATACATTTTGCGCCCCCTAAGTTTCAGAACAATTTGCGGCACCTCAATAAAATATAAATTTCTGCACCCTAAGTTTCAGATCAAATTTGCGCCCCCTTATTTTCAGTTCAATTTTTGCGCCCCTCAATAACATATTAACGTCCTACCCCCCCCCCCCCCCCCCAACCCCCAAGTTTCAGATCAATGTGGCGCGGGCCCTTCAATAAAATATAAATTTTGCGCCCCTAAGTTTCAGAACAAGTTGCGGCACCTCAATAAAATATAAATTTCTGCACCCTAAGTTTCAGATCAAATTTGCGCCCCCTTAGTTTCAGACCAATTTTGCGCCCCCTTAAAATATAAACGTCCTACCCCCTTAGTTTCAGATCAATTTGGCGCCGCCTCAATAAAATATAATTTCCTGCCCCAAAGGTTTCAGACTTAATTTTGCACCCCTCAATGAAAGATCCATTTTGCGCCCACCTTAGTTTCAGATCAATTGTGCGCCCCCTCTTTAGTCTAAGATAGATGTTGCGCCCCCGAAGGTTAAGATAAATTTTGCGCTACCTCAATCGAATATAAAAATGCCGCCCCCCTTAGTTTCAGATCAATTTTGCGACCCCCCCCCCCCCCTCCCGAAGTTTCAGATCAATTTTTCGCCATCTCAGTAAAAGACAAATTTTGCGCCCCCGGTCAATAATGTATATATTTTCCGCCACCTAAGTTTCAGATCAATTTGCAACTCCTCAATTAATCAGCACTGTTATTTTTCTCTTCTTTTTTCCAAGTTAAATATTTTTCGTTATATACTTTCAATTATTTCGCTCTATATCTAACACCATAACTTTAATACGGCGAATAACATGTGAACGCAACGTTGCCATATGATGGAAGGCACGTTTGAAAGGGAGAGGAAGAGAGAGACAGAGAGAGAGAGGGGGGGGGGGTTGTCGAAGACCAAAGGGGAACCTTTGACCCATTTATTGTTCGTGAAATGCATGCAATACTGTTTAATGCACCCATAGGCCTGCAGGGATGGGGCATATATAGTACCCTTTAATATACAAAGAGTTGCGACACGAAGCGTCCGTTTTGTTGCGTTTTTTTGTTGGAAACAGATATGGCGTTTGAATTATAATTTGGAGATGCATGAAGTAATCAGTTGATTGAGTGAAACAAGTCGGGATCGTTGCGTGTGGCATGGAAAATTAAGGCATGCCATTAATGGCGTGCGACCTATGCCTTGGACGTGTCGGGCAGCATGCTAAGACATTTTCGACGTCATGCTTTACTCAATATATTTACAGAACATTCATCAAACATTAACCATTAGACAAATATAATATTATTTAAAAAGTATCACCCCTCCCTCCACACACATAGCCTATGCCATGCCGATACTTTGGGTAATTCAAGTTAGGCAGCCTTAATCCGTGCCAGAACAATAGAATCCTGCAAGCCGGACAAAAGCGATCAAACTAGCGTTGAGTCACCGAGCGCGCGACTTCGTATAGTAAAAAGCTACTAGTATATGACAACAGATGCTTATAGTTGTTGAGCTCGCCGTTGACCTGTTGTTTATTATTTATATTTATATACAGTCCCCAAATAACCGATAAAGGTGTACGTTAGATAGAGTATTTGATCGTGAATCCTAACTTTTCTTTTTCTTTTTGTATATGTCTGTTTAACTTATTTTGTTCTATTTGTTTCCATGACGCACCGCCCCACGAAAAAGCAATAACAACAACATAATCGGGAGTAAAGAGGTACTAAATACAAAAGAAAAAGAAAATGATAATGATTATGACGAGAATGAATGTACGCATATTTGAGAACATTACAGTTAACTTTAAAAACATTACGGTAAAACAAAAAGAATAAAAAGTGCAATGCGATGCTGGTGTATCGCATTGTGCATTGTCTGCCTTCAGAGGGTTAACAGAACATACATGTATATGCTTTAGTTTTTATCTACGTTCTGTGATTTTATGATTCTTCACTACCAACATTCTGAAGCTTACAAACCTAGTCGTAATGAAAGTCATATCTTAAAATGGGGGATTTGGAAAAAGAGCGACGTTTAATAGAGCAGATACAATAATAACACATTCTGGCTTTGCAATGCATATTGTCTTCTAGGACTATACAAAGTTTTTTTGTGTAGTTGCATATAGGTTACATCTTTCTATGTACGGTATTTGTTACTTTATAACCAAGGCTTGGCTAATTCCAAAACCTTGTAGTACACACCAATACGTATATGTTACATGATCAACCTAAACTATACATTTTGCGCCCCCTAAGTTTCAGAACAATTTGCGGCACCTCAATAAAATATAAATTTCTGCACCCTAAGTTTCAGATCAAATTTGCGCCCCCTTATTTTCAGTTCAATTTTTGCGCCCCTCAATAACATATTAACGTCCTACCCCCCCCCCCCCCAACCCCCAAGTTTCAGATCAATGTGGCGCGGGCCCTTCAATAAAATATAAATTTTGCGCCCCTAAGTTTCAGAACAAGTTGCGGCACCTCAATAAAATATAAATTTCTGCACCCTAAGTTTCAGATCAAATTTGCGCCCCCTTAGTTTCAGACCAATTTTGCGCCCCCTTAAAATATAAACGTCCTACCCCCTTAGTTTCAGATCAATTTGGCGCCGCCTCAATAAAATATAATTTCCTGCCCCAAAGGTTTCAGACTTAATTTTGCACCCCTCAATGAAAGATCCATTTTGCGCCCACCTTAGTTTCAGATCAATTGTGCGCCCCCTCTTTAGTCTAAGATAGATGTTGCGCCCCCCGAAGGTTAAGATAAATTTTGCGCTACCTCAATCGAATATAAAAATGCCGCCCCCCTTAGTTTCAGATCAATTTTGCGACCCCCCCCCCCCCCCCCCCTCCCGAAGTTTCAGATCAATTTTTCGCCATCTCAGTAAAAGACAAATTTTGCGCCCCCGGTCAATAATGTATATATTTTCCGCCACCTAAGTTTCAGATCAATTTGCAACTCCTCAATTAATCAGCACTGTTATTTTTCTCTTCTTTTTTCCAAGTTAAATATTTTTCGTTATATACTTTCAATTATTTCGCTCTATATCTAACACCATAACTTTAATACGGCGAATAACATGTGAACGCAACGTTGCCATATGATGGAAGGCACGTTTGAAAGGGAGAGGAAGAGAGAGACAGAGAGAGAGAGGGGGGGGGGGTGTCGAAGACCAAAGGGGAACCTTTGACCCATTTATTGTTCGTGAAATGCATGCAATACTGTTTAATGCACCCATAGGCCTGCAGGGATGGGGCATATATAGTACCCTTTAATATACAAAGAGTTGCGACACGAAGCGTCCGTTTTGTTGCGTTTTTTGTTGGAAACAGATATGGCGTTTGAATTATAATTTGGAGATGCATGAAGTAATCAGTTGATTGAGTGAAACAAGTCGGGATCGTTGCGTGTGGCATGGAAAATTAAGGCATGCCATTAATGGCGTGCGACCTATGCCTTGGACGTGTCGGGCAGCATGCTAAGACATTTTCGACGTCATGCTTTACTCAATATATTTACAGAACATTCATCAAACATTAACCATTAGACAAATATAATATTATTTAAAAAGTATCACCCCTCCCTCCACACACATAGCCTATGCCATGCCGATACTTTGGGTAATTCAAGTTAGGCAGCCTTAATCCGTGCCAGAACAATAGAATCCTGCAAGCCGGACAAAAGCGATCAAACTAGCGTTGAGTCACCGAGCGCGCGACTTCGTATAGTAAAAAGCTACTAGTATATGACAACAGATGCTTATAGTTGTTGAGCTCGCCGTTGACCTGTTGTTTATTATTTATATTTATATACAGTCCCCAAATAACCGATAAAGGTGTACGTTAGATAGAGTATTTGATCGTGAATCCTAACTTTTCTTTTTCTTTTTGTATATGTCTGTTTAACTTATTTTGTTCTATTTGTTTCCATGACGCACCGCCCCACGAAAAAGCAATAACAACAACATAATCGGGAGTAAAGAGGTACTAAATACAAAAGAAAAAGAAAATGATAATGATTATGACGAGAATGAATGTACGCATATTTGAGAACATTACAGTTAACTTTAAAAACATTACGGTAAAACAAAAAGAATAAAAAGTGCAATGCGATGCTGGTGTATCGCATTGTGCATTGTCTGCCTTCAGAGGGTTAACAGAACATACATGTATATGCTTTAGTTTTTATCTACGTTCTGTGATTTTATGATTCTTCACTACCAACATTCTGAAGCTTACAAACCTAGTCGTAATGAAAGTCATATCTTAAAATGGGGGATTTGGAAAAAGAGCGACGTTTAATAGAGCAGATACAATAATAACACATTCTGGCTTTGCAATGCATATTGTCTTCTAGGACTATACAAAGTTTTTTTGTGTAGTTGCATATAGGTTACATCTTTCTATGTACGGTATTTGTTACTTTATAACCAAGGCTTGGCTAATTCCAAAACCTTGTAGTACACACCAATACGTATATGTTACATGATCAACCTAAACTATACATTTGCGCCCCCTAAGTTTCAGAACAATTTGCGGCACCTCAATAAAATATAAATTTCTGCACCCTAAGTTTCAGATCAAATTTGCGCCTCCTTATTTTCAGTTCAATTTTTGCGCCCCCTCAATAACATAGTAACGTCCTACCCCCCCCCCCCCCCCACCCCCAAGTTTCAGATCAATCATGGCGCGGGCCCTTCAATAAAATATAAATTTTGCGCCCCTAAGTTTCAGAACAAGTTGCGGCACCTCAATAAAATATAAATGTCTGCACCCTAAGTTTCAGATCAAATTTGCGCCCCTTAGTTTCAGACCAATTTTGCGCCCCCTTAAAATATTAACGTCCTACCCCCTTAGTTTCAGATCAATTTGGCGCCGCCTCAATAAAATATAAATTCCTGCCCCAAAGGTTTCAGACTCAATGTTGCACCCTCTCAATGAAAGATCCATTTTGCGCCCACCTTAGTTTCAGATCAATTGTGCGCCCCCTCTTTAGTCTAAGATAGATGTTGCGCCCCCCGAAGGTTAAGATAAATTTTGCGCTACCTCAATCGAATATAAAAATGCCGCCCCCCTCCCTTAGTTTCAGATCAAATTTGCGCCCCCTTAGTTTCAGACCAATTTTGCGCCCCCTTAAAATATAAACGTCATACCCCCTTAGTTTCAGATCAATTTGGCGCCGCCTCAATAAAATATAAATTCCTGCCCCAAAGGTTTCAGACTCAATTTTGCACCCCCTCAATGAAAGATCCATTTTGCGCCCACCTTAGTTTCAGATCAATTGTGCGCCCCCTCTTTAGTCTAAGATAGATGTTGCGCCCCCGAAGGTTAAGATAAATTTTGCGCTACTTCAATCGAATATAAAAATGCCGCCCCCCTTAGTTTCAGATCAATTTTGCGACCCCCCCCCCCGAAGTTTCAGATCAATTTTTCGCAGTCTCAGTAAAAGACAAATTTTGCGCCCCCGGTCAATAATGCATATATTTTCCGCCACTTAAATTTCAGATCAATTTGCAACTCCTCAATTAATTAGCACTGTCATTTTTCTCTTCTTTTTTCCAAGTTTAATATTTTTCGTTATATACTTTTAATTATTTCGCTCTATATCTAACACCATCACTTTAATACGGCGAATAACATGTGAACGCAACGTTGCCATATGATGGAAGGCACGTTTGAAAGGGAGAGGAAGAGAGAGACAGAGAGAGAGAGAGAGGGGGGGGGGTGTCGAAGACCAAAGGGGAACCTTTGACCCATTTATTGTTCGTGAAATGCATGCAATACTGTTTAATGCACCCATAGCCTGCAGGGATGGGGCATATATAGTACCCTTTAATATACAAAGAGTTGCGACACGAAGCGTCCGTTTTGTTGCGTTTTTTTGTTGGAAACAGATATGGCGTTTGAATTATAATTTGGAGATGCATGAAGTAATCAGTTGATTGAGTGAAACAAGTCGGGATCGTTGCGTGTGGCATGGAAAATTAAGGCATGCCATTAATGGCGTGCGACCTATGCCTTGGACGTGTCGGGCAGCATGCTAAGACATTTTCGACGTCATGCTTTACTCAATATATTTACAGAACATTCATCAAACATTAACCATTAGACAAATATAATATTATTAAAAAAGTATCACCCCTCCCTCCACACACATAGCCTATGCCATGCCGATACTTTGGGTAATTCAAGTTAGGCAGCCTTAATCCGTGCCAGAACAATAGAATCTGGCAAGCCGGACAAAAGCGATCAAACTAGTGTTGAGTCACCGAGCGCGCGACTTCGTATAGTAAAAAGCTACTAGTATATGACAACAGATGCTTATAGTTGTTGAGCTCGCCGTTGACTTGTTGTTTATTATTTATATTTATATACAGTCCCCAAATAACCGATAATAGTGTACGTTAGATAGAGTATTTGATCTTAAATCCTAACTTTTCATTTTCTTTTCATACAGTATATATTCAGACAAATGTCTCATAGTGTTTAACTTATTTTTTTTCTATTTGTTTCCATGACGCACCGCCACACGAACAAGTAACAACAACAGCATAAGGAAATTAACAGCCAGTCAGTCACCCAATAGTGTCTGACAGTGAAGTCAAGCAAGTAAACCGGTTTCATTGCATAATTTGAATATTAGGACATTGCTCAAGTTTAAATTTCACAGATAGGACATACATAACATATTCATAATTCCTGCAAAGTTCTACAGAATTTGATGTAGGCTGCAAAAGGGACATAGTATGTTTAAAATGGATCTATTCTGATTTTATAATTTAAAAAATCCCCTCAGCCATCTTGGCTGCAGGGAAAATGTACCAACCGGCCATTTTGAAAAAGAAAAAAAAAGAAGAAAAAAGGCCTCCTCCTTCCTATCTTTGAAAAGGCAGGACGCTAAACATTTTTATTTTATTTGGCCTAATGTATGTCGCTGTCATGTTTTCAAGTTCTGATGAGTTGCGTTTTAAACTTCAGTCTAGAAATCAGGGGCACTTTATCTTTCGAAGAAAATATAAATCTAAGGTCGCCTCTATCGGTTATTTGGGGACTAAATAGATATGAATGAGGCCAAATAACAAAAACGAAGTGTTTCTCGCCTCCTTTTTGGCCGCCGCTTCCTTTTTTGTTTTACTATTCCGGAACGCCCCCCCCCCCCCCCAACAAAAAAGCCTGTGATATATATTTTGTTTAAATATCTTCTAAAGTGATACAAATCATTTATTTTGTCATACATTACATCACTATACTCACTAAGCACAATATCTGTGAATAAATGGGCTTGGCCAGCTATAATAAGCAATTGGCAGCCATCTTGGAAAAAAATTGAAAAAATATATAGTAAAAAGTAATGCCCTGCATGCCTCCTCCGTTTTGTGTTAAAGTCTGGACGAGAAACACATTATTTTTATTGTTTGGCTTAATAACAAACATGTCAACGGCGAGCTCAACAATGAAGTATCTGTTGTCATATACTAGTAGCTTTTTACTACGTAGTCGCGCGCTCGGCGACTCAACGCTTTTTCGTGGGGCGGCGCGTCATGGAAACAAATATAAAATATAAAGTTAAACAGACATAATAAAAGGAAAAGTTAGGATTCACGATCAAATACTATATCTAACGTACACCTTTATATGTTATTTGGGGACTTAATATATACAAATAATAACAAACAAGTCAATGGCGAGCTCATCAACTAAGCATCTGTTGTCATAATTATACTAGTAGCTTTTTACTATTCGCGCGCTCATTCAACACTAGTTTGATCGCTTTTGTCCGGCTTGCCAGATTCTATTGTTGTGGCGCGGGTTAAGGCTGCCTAACTTGAATTACCCAAAGTGTCGGCATGGCATAGGCTATGTGTGTGAAGGGGGGGGGGGGTTGTCGGATGTTCAATGTTTGATGAATGTTCTGTAAATATATTGAGTAAAGCATGACGACTAAAATGTCTCAGCATGCTGCCCGGCACGTCGGGGGCATGGGTCGCACCCCATTAATGGCATGCCTTATTTTCCCCTGCCGCACGCAAGGGGCTTGTTTCACCCAATCA
>JAVYIG010012745.1:0-51555 GCA_035222895.1 Strongylocentrotus droebachiensis | reverse complement strand
ATTACAAAATTGAAACCTAATACAGTGTGTTTATTTGTAATGCCAATAAAGAAAAGCCGTTGGTATCTGTTGGTTTTCGAGATGACATTTCATTAAGACGCGCAATCCACAGGGGGAATTCGATACTTCCAAAGGACATGTTCTTTATGAATATGAAAAGAAAAAATGCATTTCAGGAATAGAATAATCTCTTTTTGTCTGCTTTTCGACTTGTTAATCCCTAACAACACATTGGCCAATGCGTTTAATCTGCTTAAAATATTAACCTCGTATGTTTTTATATTATTGTCGATGCGAAGATTATTTTTGCCAGCATAAAATATATTATGCTTATTGTCCTTCTTTTGTAATTTTTGATAAGCTAAAAGCACTTTAGGTACCACGTTCTATACGAATCATTCAAGGTCATTGATATAATTTTGATCTTAACCCGACCCATATTTTCACAAAAAACAATTTGAGAGAGAATTAGAGAGTGCAACAAATTGAAGTTTTAATACCACACACACATCGATAGTAAAAAGTAACGGGTGGGGGAGCTGCTATAGGGAGGGGTGGGGGGGGGGGGGGGGTGCAAAGTGGAGAATTTTTAACGTGCCGCGTAGAGAGTTCGTAAACATGGTGAAGAGAAAGTTAAAAAAACCAAAAGGGCAAGTTCACTTCCCCGATTGTATGGCCCATAGAAATCATATTCCTATTGTGTAATATCATCCGTAATGTTTGCACATTTTTTGATAAGTGAACTACATTTTATCACTTTGATTTTTGTGTGTGTGTGTGTGGAAAGTCTTTGCCCTCATATTCGTCATATTAAATGGAAGAAAGATGCAAAACAGACAATGGATATTTTGTTATAGAGAGGGTCATTCCGGATAATACACTATATCGAAACATACCGAATCAAAAATAATACATTACACCGAATTGCCAAGAATGGATTGGTTTTTCAATTAGTTTGAAACTATTGTGGTGGTGTGACTATAAGGTTTGAATGCAATTCTTTGTTCAGTGTGGTGTCTGTCTAGTTTCGTTTTTGATGATGTACGCGGGGTGCGACTTTGCGTTTTACACCCTGGCCTGGACATTTTCCCGGTAAATAGCAATGAAACTGCTTGAATGAGTCTAGTCTACGCTCCTCGATCGGGCGCGCCAGTTCCGAATCGAATCGTACATGCACAGACGTACGTCGATGCAGCATTTATACACACCGTACGCAGCTGCAATACTGAAGATTAAGGGAGAAGATATAGGATTTCAAGTTCAGAACAACAAGTTAAGAAGCTTGCTGCACGATGGAATTCATCGAGGATGATGACGGAGTGGCAATGCAGACGCCTTTGCGGGTATGAATACTGTAAATCCAGTTTTGAATTGTAGTTATATGAGTACGATTAACTGTAACTGTTAGGCATCCATAGTTAGCAAAACTAAGAGTAAGACTAAGTGAGTCGCTGCACAGTGTCACAGACGTCACCATATGAAATTGCACCATCCAAGTAACTACTTCGTTTTCAATAATTGTAACGTCACAATAACTTCAAGTAACAACTTGGATTGGGATATGTAAATTCTAGATGTTCGACTTTGTACAGGTAAATGATTATATTAGTGTTACGGTATGGCCTACTGTTTTCTTGAAATTCAAACATTTTTAACTTTTCATGTTAGTTGTGCACCAGCACCACATAAATGCTTGGAAATTTCATATTTGCACTCGTTTCAAGCTTCAATTGCCAAGATGCAGTTTACAAGTACATGTACTAGTATATTATAAAAAATGGTGAATAAATCACAATATCTCTGTGGAGTATCTAAATAATAATTATAATATTGGATGATCAATTTTCGCGAAATACGTGAAATATTGTTACTCGCTGAAGAAAAATATTTTCACGTATCATCCATTATTATGTGTATTCAGTTCGTTATCTCCAAAGTAAAGTGCGGTGCACGCCTCTGCGCCCATGAATCCGCCTATGTTCAGATCTCTTTTTATCTACATGTGCATGTATTTTCAAATAACAATTTCTTATAGTCATTTCTTGCATCTAAATCTTAACACACTGTCAAATTATCTGTTCAAATTTCTACTATTGTTTGCTTTCACTTTTACTACATATTTCTTCTTTATATAACTATTTATGCATACACATACTCCTGTATCTTTTGTATTACTTCTCTGACATTGAAGGATTAGATTACCTTCACGAAAAAAAAAAGTATATGAATGTAAAGCAGTAAATAAAGTGCAAATGAATTCATGTAAAACTGGTGTATAATTTCCTTTAAAATAAGGTTATGTGTCTGTACATTACACTAGACAAAGTGATGAATGGAAAAAGAGAGAAAGAGAGGTCTTATAAACAAATATCATGAATTTAAAATGAGAAAGAGAGAAAGGGAGAGAGAGAGAGAGGTCTTAGAAACAAATATGAATTCAAGAAGTGAGAAAGAGAGGGGGGTCTTAGAAACAAATATCATGAATTGAGAGCTAGAGAGAGAGAGGTCTTAGAAACAAATATCAAGAAATGAGAAAGAGAGGGGGGGGGGGTCTTAGAAACAAATATGAAGAGAGAGAGAGAGGCCTTAGAAACAAATATGAAGAGGGGGTTTAATGAGAGAGAAAGAAAGAGGGGTCTGAGAAATACATACGAGAGAGAGTGGGTCGAGAGAGAGAGGTCTTAGAAAACAAATATGAATAGAGATGGGAGGGGGGGCGGGGGAGAAATGGGTCTTAGAAAACAAATATGAAGAGAGATGAGGGGGGGGGGGGGGAGGTCTTAGAAAACAAATATGAAGGGAGAGGGGTCAAGAGAATTAGAGAAATTAGGTCTTAGAAACAAATGACATGAATTTAAAAAATGAAAGACGTGATCCCACAATAATAGAAAATGGTACGAGTGCAATATTTAAATCACAGTTTATGTATTACATTACCATTACACATATTATGTCGAGTGTAGTCTGTGTATGTGTCGATATGTGTACACGTGTGTTAGCGGGGGGGGGGGGGGGGGTCCGAATCAGCAAATGGTTTGAAAGTAGGCTACACGTCAAAAATTGAAACCCTGAAGAAGGCGGAATTAAACCACAAAAACCATAATATTATTTGGTTTCTCTCTTTCCTTACTTTGATTAATTCCTTCTCTAATTTCTCTCTTTCTTTCAAGTTAGTTTTTGTTTTCTCTCTCTGCTTATGACATTCTTTGTTTCCTCTCTGTTCTTTAATTATTTATTGTTTTTCTCTATTTCCTTCTGTTGTTATTCGTTGTTTTTCTCTCACTCGTACGTCTCGATACAAAAGTACATGTACCGCGTACCGCGACACTGGACATATAGGACGTACGTTGAGCATTGCAGAAGAGCTACGTGCGCGCGCAATATCTTGTCATGGATAGACTTTTCCCAGTCGGTTCCTTGAAATTTATTGGGAAAAGGTCCAGGCCAGGGTGTAAAACGCAAAGTCGCACCCGGCGTATAAAGTAGTGGTATGTCACTATTAGGTGAGCACAGTCGATAGCGGAATAACGCTATTTTTCGCTGGGTAGAGTGTGGCAAATGTAGATCAATGTCTTGCCAAAGGACATTGGTGCCGCGGCGGGACTTGAAACGCGGACCTTGCGATCGACAGTCCGGCGACGTATCCACTCGACCACGACACCTCTATGACGTCACGCCGTGTGATTTCAACCCGATTGCTATCTAAAGATGATATGAACTTAGCACTAACCCGTCGGGGGCGACTGCAGGTAGGCGTAGGCGTTGGAATTTCTTCTAAATATTGATGATTATTTAACACTTATAATAACAATATTAAACCTGAGATGCTTGGCTGTACGTGTTATCAGTGTCTTTGATATGGTGAAATATTGAAGCCCTAAACAATTGCGCTTCAAAATGATCATGAAGTGCCTCAAAAAAGTAACAATCTTTGAGTGACCGGTTTTACCATACTCTCTTTCTCCAATAGACTGTAGTGTTATAAAAACCGTTAAGAAAACATTTTTTTTTACATTTAGATTTCCAATCATTAATATCTTGATAATCAGACAGGTGATCGGCTTGTTAAAGTCATGGGGTTCCTGAATGACTGAAGGTATATAATAAGCATTGCAGCATGAGCTAAATCCAGGATTTTGTTCCAGAATATGAAACAAAGATACCCAATCCCTTTAATGCTTTTTAGTTGGAAAAAAATATTATACAGAGATGAGGTGAACGGCCAGAGTGAACCAAGAATGTGGGGGAAATGTGGAGAGAATAAATAAAAGCACGTGGGGGAGAGAGAGGGACAGAGAGAAAGAGAGAGGGTGGCAGATTGAAAATATGACGGAGATGAAGAAACTGAAAGATAGACAGACAGGGAGAGGGTGGAAGCCGTGGAGATATCATAATGACTGAGAAGAGAGAGGGGAAAGGGGAGAACGGGGAGGATGAGAGATAAAGATAATAATACTCAAACCGCTTTGGTCGGTTTAAAAGAGGAGAGAGAAGGGGGAGAAACATAGTTGACGATCGGGAGAGAGCGAGAGGAGGAGTGCCAGCATTGTGCGTGAGCGAGCAAATGCTGTTGCGTGTGTGTAATTCGATTTGTAACCGGAATAAAAGGCGAATTGGCTTGCTCTCCCAGGCCCGATGTAACTCCATTTTCGCGCTAATTTTGACAGCTAATGTAAACAGGATGTAGCTATGTCAGAAGCGTAGAACGCAGAGCTATCATCGGCGATGGCATCAAATAGGCCTACACATGGAGGCTATAAAACGAGGAATGGATGTCATGGTTGCAGGAGGTGGGGGGGGGGGTTCGGTTGGATGAAGTAAGGGCTGAGGGGAGACACAACTTTCCGAGCAGGAAGTATGATGATATTGAGAGAGAGAGAGAGAGAGAGAGAGAAAGAGAGAGAGAGAGAGAGAGAGAGAGAGAGAGAGAGCATTCACATGGGAGAATGCGTGAGAGATAGACATCATGTGCACGCGGATATAGTGCTTTTTAGATAAAGTTTAATAGCGGGATGAAGAGAGGTCCAGGTTTTTTTCAGCTGAAAAGGGTAACTCTCTCTATTTTTCTCTCTCTCCCCCTCTGTCTCCATCTCCCTCTCTCTCTCTCTTTCTCTCTCTCTCTCTCTGTCTATCTCTCTCTCTCTTTCACTCTCTCTTCATCCTATACTCAGTATTATCTCTACGAAGTATATTATTTACTCCATACTATGAATATCAGTTATTCTGTGCTTCCTAGAAGTTGATGCATCTGGAATGTATCCGTCGTCAGCTTTCAATCTTGTCTGCCCATGCGTAGCTCCAGGCCTGGGGTGGATCAAGAATTATTTACTTAAAGTGTGGCATATTTCCCCGCAATTTTTAAGAAAAACAAATACAGATTCCCACAAAGGATTGACGCATTTTAGGTCTTAATTTATTTAGTCGTTGTCGTTGTTACTGTTGTTCTTTCAGATGCTGTTTGGGTATGCAATCTTAAAAGGTTTACAAACACATTATTACTAGGGTAAAATATTTCGTTTAATAAAGGTATACCGATACGGTTTTAAAAGGGGGATACACTGACCGGTTGTGCCTCCTCCCACCCCCCCCCCCTAAAAAACGGAACCGCTACTGCTTAGTGGTGACATACCACATTGGCGGTTTTATGCACGACTGAGCATAGAGAGCGAGAAAATTGCTACCGCCTGTTAAGCTAATGGATGTGGTATTAAAGGGCAATCTAATCCTTGTAATAAGTCCATTTTGTGTGTAAGAACAAAAAGGAAAGATGCCCTCCACTACATAACAGAGACATTACCGATTCAGCCAATTTGAAGATCCCAAATCCATAGTGATTACAAATTTCAAATATTCATAACTTTCTCATTTTTTCACCGGATTTTCTTCAAACTTTCATCAATCTACTTCCCGTCTTTCGCTAATCTAAGAAGAATTTGTTAAAATCAAAGTTGGATTTCCCTTCAATTCTAACCGGCCTTTCTAGTCGTTCCCATCAGAATAACTTAATTTCTCTTATTTTACAAAATGGTTTGTATGAGTGAATCAAATGTGATGAATTATGAGGAAAATAGGAGACAATACTCGTCTAAATGTATAGTTACATTCTAAGTTACAATCAGGGTCAAAGGTTACATGTTTCTATTAAAGTCCTTTGAAAATGAATTGAGGGATGTAAAAAAGAAAAAAAATATATTACAGTTTTTCGGGGGGGGGGGCGGGGTTCGGTGAAAAAGGGGTATTGATGTATCCTATATAAGGTAGATTCAGGCAAGATAAAAACAGAATGAGATATTTTCTTCTCCAAAAATAGATTTTCGTCTTTTCATGTTGCAATTGTGACGCTGGACTACTTTGCTATTTTCAGTCCCTTATGGCGGATTACTTGTTCACTTTCTTTTGTTCACTTTCCAGAAGAAATCGGTTAAGACGATGTTTACGTATTTATGCTGGAAATTCAAAAGAAAAAGAAAAACATGAAATATTAAAGAGAAGACTGTGTTCTAGGAAAGTGTTAAAACTTAAATGTACATGTAGGCTCTGCCATACTCCTTCGTGTGTGGAAGAACATATTAATTTAGCAATGTCAAATGAAGAAAGATAATATTATAAATTAAAACACAAAAAGTTTAGAACTTTGCTTTTCCCAGGTAGTCATTTTCGTTTAGTTAAGATCGTTTGAAAAATTTACAATACACATTAATTCTTATTCATTTCATAATTGCTCTTAATATCACAACCATGTCTTATAACATTTTCATGAAAATAATTAAAATGTTTATTGAACTTGTCTTTTTTTACACATCGTAATTACACAAAGAAACTCCAAGAATAAACTTGAATTCAGACTCGGTGAGAACATTTTAACCATGCTATGTTTTAATTATAATATAGGCTATCCAATGATCCATTCCGTGTTTCGAAATGTAGACTTATTTACTTTACTATGTCACAAGGGTATGCTGTCCCGGGTTGATAGTCTACTCAATCGAGACATATTCAGTACGTTTGATTGCTAGGGGCGAGAATAGGGTGCAATATAAGACTACCCTAAATCGGCTTCCCACAAATACAAGCAAAGTACGTTCATACCAATCAACGATACAAAACCTCTCGAGAGTTTTACAAATCTAGAATTAAAATTAAAAATCCTATTGATTGCGCCGAAATCGCTGTACTTTTGATGAACTTGGAGCATGAAATGAAATGGAGTGGTATTTTCTAATTACCAGAAGTCCTTGAGGGCTAGCAATAAGAGGTAATGAATATATTTCATCATCTAATACAATAAAAGACGGTGAAATTAGTTTGAATGTAAGAAGGAAATTGTGGCACTTTCTGAAAAAAATCAATTTGCTTTCTCAAATAAGGCCTTGCATAATTGAAATACAAGATACAAAATATTACATCCCTTGTAAAGATAGGAAATGAAATGGAGTGGTATTTTCTAATTACCGGACGCCTTAATGACTAGAAGAATATATTTCGTCATCAAAAACAATATATAAGGCATTGAAATTAGTTTGAATGTAAAAAGGAATCTGTGGCACTTTCTAAAAAATTCAATTTGCTTTCTCACATAGGCCTTACACGATTGAAATACTAGATATAAAATATTGCATCACTTGTAAAGAAATGAAATTAAGTGAAGTGTTTTTTTCTTCTAATTACCAGAAGTCCTTGAGGGCTACCAATAAAAGGTAATGAAAATATTTTATCATCAAAAACAATATAGGCATTGAATTAGTTTGAATGTAAAAAGGAACCTGGCACTTTCTAAACAAAATTAATTTGCTTGCTCACATAAGCATCATTATCAAATATTGGATCACTTGTAAAGAAATGAAATGAAATTAAGTGTTTTTCCAATTACCAGAAGTCCTTGAGGGCTAGTAAAGAGAGATAATGAGAATGTTTCATCATCAAAACCAATATAGGCATTGAATTAGTTTGAATGTAAGAAGGAAACTGTGGCACTTTCTGAATAATTCAATTTGCTTTCTCACATAAAAGGCCTTGCATAATTGAAATAGCAGATATCAAATATTGCTTTATCACTTGAAAAGAAATGAAATGAAATGAAGTAGTATTTTCTAATTACCAGAAGTCCTTGAGACTTTAAGGGCTAGCAATCAGAGGTTATGAATATATTTCATCATCAAAAACAATATAGGCATTGAATTAGTTTGAATGTAAGAAGGAAACTCTGGCACTTTCTGAAAAATTCAATTTGCTTTCTCACATAAGGCCTTGCATAATTGAAATAGCAGATATCAAATATTGCTTTATCACTTGAAATTAAATGAAATGAATTGAAGTAGTATTTTCTAATTACCAGAAGTCCTTGAGACTTAAGGGCTAGCAATCAGAGGTTATGAATATATTTCATCATCAAAAACAATATAGGCATTGAATTAGTTTGAATGTAAGAAGGAAACTCTGGCACTTTCTGAAAAATTCGATTTGCTTTCTCACATAAGGCCTTGCATAATTGAAAAAGCAGATATCAAATATTGCTTTATCACTTGAAAAGAAATGAAATAAGATGGAGTGATACCAGACGTACTTGAGAACTAGCAATAAGAGGTAATTAATATAGTTCATCATCAAATACAGTATATAAGGCATTGAAATTAGTTTGAATGTAAAAGAAAACAGTGTCATATTCTGACATATTCAATTTGCTTGCTCTCGTAGTCTTTACATAATTGAAATACCAGATACCACTTATTGCATCACTTGTAAAGAAATGAAATGAAAAGGAGTGGTACTTTCTAATTACCAGACGTCCTTGAGGACTAGAAAACAAGGGGTAGTGAAAATATGTCATCATCAAATACTTCATTTAAAGGCATCGTTAACAGTGTTTAATTTGAGATGCATGCCCCCTACGTGTTATCAGTGGCTGTGATAAGGTGTAATATTGAAGCCCTAACAAAATAACACTTCAAAATATTCATGACGTGCCTCAAAAAAAATTAAAAATCTTTGAGTGACCGTTTTTACCATACTCATTTTCCCCACTAGACTGCAGTGTTATAAAAACCGTTGAGAAAATAGTTTTTGAATTTTCGATTTCCAATCATAAATATCTTGATAATCAGACAGGCGATCGGCTTGTAAAAGTCATGGGATTCCTGACTGACCTAAAGGTTTATAATTATGATTGCAGCATGAGCTAAATCCAGGATGTTGTTTCAGAATCTGTGGCAATGTTACCGAGTCACTTTAATACCGCGCCATATCTGAACATGATTTTAAGGTTGTGTCATTTCCCAAAACCCCACCCTTTTTATTGACCAAAACGCATGCTTAAAGATCGGTATTAAGTGATTTATCATCAATCGAGTGTTCTTGAGCAGGAAAACAGTTGAAAGTAATGAAAAATCAAGATTGTTAAGGGGCACTGAAATACAGCAGAGATACAGATAAACACATGACAACAGATTACTGTAAGATAGTGTAAGAGAGAGAGAGAGAGAGAGAGAGAAGAAAAAGAAGAGAAAGTGAGAGACTGAGATGTAAAGAGAAAGAGGGGGAGGGAAAAGAGATATCGCACATTGTAAACGTACATTTGAAAAATTGGGAGTATATAGGAAAGGAATACGAGAAGAAAGGAGAGAAAAGAAAAAGCAGAGATAAGGAGAATGAAAGGGGAAAAAAGAAAAAGAGGGGAAAAGTTTCCATGCATGGGGAGGGTGAGAGAGAGAAAGGGAGAGAGAGAGAGAGAGGGAGAGAGAGAGAGAAAGAGGGAGAGAGAGAGAAACAGACAGGCAGACAGACAAATAAAAGGAATTAACGAGAAATGGAAATGTGAAAGGAATTTGATCGATTGTGTTACATAGAGTGCAGTGATGCTTAAACCCTCTGCGTTGTGCTTTGGAGCGGACAGCAAAATCATCGTTCTGAACGGTTTCATTTGAATTGCTTAATGGAAAAATTAAAATGGCTGTTTCTGCAAATCATGACACACATAAAGGCACCTTACTGCAGCTTGCCGATTAGGTGCATGTACTATGTATTTGCTCATGTGACTGTAAAAATCATATGAATGTGGAAAATGAGATGGAAAGACATGGAAATGTCATGCAGAGAAAAAGGCCGGATAACTATAGACAGAAAGACGGAAAGACAGACGGACAGACCATAATCCCGAATAGCGTAGTTACGGAGACATGGGATGTGCTCTAAGGAGAAGATGTATGAGTTGCCGACAAAGTAGCTGAAAAGGGAAAAGAAAGAGAGGGAAGGGATAAACAATCATATTTTTCCTTAAATTACGGCAAAAATAGGGATTGTAGGATTTCCATGTTCGCGGACAGACGTTTACCTGTTATAATTAAACAATTTGTGAAAAAGGTAAAAGCGTTAGATTTAATTTTTTACCGAAAGCCTACAAATATGTGAATTTCCAGATAGATATTTGTCTTCAAATTGAGTTGTCAAACTCCATCAGCTGTGCACATATGGTGAACATTTTCATCCACGTCATCGTACTATTTACTAAACTGTTGAGGTAGGGACACAGCGACAAAAATCACGAAAAAAGTTTAACATTTCCCGGAATTTTAATCATTACGTCGTGGAAGGAAAACAAACTTCGCTTGGTTAGAACAGCTGTCCTTCGAGATGGCCAAATATTTGCCGTTGGCTCGGTTTGGGCTAGATAGGACTTATCCTCATGTGTGCCCTTCCTTTCGCACATAGACGTGATTGGAATCCGACTAAACAAACCGCCTCAGTCACACCGCTAAACTTCCGGACCGACTCTAAACCGACCCAATATGCAGCCTTTTCACACACAGCTAAAATTCATCGTATCTAGAGCTGATTAGTTTAAAGCTGTTTAACTCAACAGTTTTAAACAGCTTTAAAGAAAATTTTCCCTGTGTGAACATCGTTTATACGATGTTCGGATAGATACGAAGTCGTTTTGTGTGTGAATGTGAATGCGCAATGGCACTACTGCGCATTTTAAGAGCAGTAGTTAATCACGAAACGATTAACGATCGCACCGAAATTTCTGTGTGTGAATGATGTCGTATGTAAAGTTGATTAGTTTAAAGCGCTTTAAAGAATTTTACTCGTGTGTGAAAAGGCTGTTAGCCCTTTAATGGGGTAGTGTAACGTTTGGTTCGGTCTGTAGTTGATCTGGGTCCTGCTTCATAAAACTGATATCAATAGCAAATGCTAAATTTCTATGACGGATTTGCTCTTAGCCAATCAGATGCCGCGATTTCAGTAGCTCATAACATTTGTTTATTACTTGTTATTGATATCAATTTTTATGAAACAGGGCCCTGGTGTCGGTCTTCTTGTTTAGATAATAGGGACTTTTAGATTTGCACAACGACAACGTGGATTGCTACGATCGACGTCCTTTTAATGCACTGACTTGAATGGACGTCACGTGTATCAGTCCACGCAAATCTAAAAGTCCCTAATATGAAGTAAACCGTGTAAATGAATGCCAGCTGACCGCAACAAAAAGTTATGCACGTATTCACTGAGATGTGCGTTATAAAATATGAAATGTGAGAAGCTGTAACACTTTACGTCATCATAAAAAGAGTTTTGCCGCGGTATATCTGAACCAGCTGGCCATACAGATATAGATTGACCGATACCAGATTGCACTATGCATGTTAGAAAAGGGGTCATGGTATCCAAATCGATACCTAAGTCTATATGGACAAATCCAGGTCCTTCGTAGGTGAACTGCCATTCGGTCAACAAACAGTTCTTGTACAACCGAATTAGTATATTCCATATGGTCTATACCCAGCACGTTTACAATTCACATGGGCAAATAATTATTTGGTCTATTTACCATGTAGACTAATGGGGCGTTGCAAGAAAGTTGCAATCAATTGCAAACCCCCCAAAATCAAGCGCAAGTCTTGCGATTAATTGCAACTTTGCAATTGATTGCAACTCAACTTTCTTGCATCACCGTATTAGTGGGAGAGAGAGAGAGAGAGAGAGAGCAAGAGAGAGGGAGAGAATAAAAGTTAGATCTAGTTAACAATTGAATTGTTAAAACTTTAATTCTAACAAAATCGTAGCAAATTTAGGAAACTAGTGGGGCGTTGCAAGAAAGTTGAGTTGCAATCGATTGCAAATATCAGTGGAAATTTTGCAACTCGCAATCAATCGCAACGCTCCATAATAGTCATTTGGTTTCATTTCCACGTGGTCTTATCTCCAATCAGTCTACTACTAATTAATACTTTTTGTTTATTTAGTCTAATTCCCACTTTGTATAATGCCCATTTTGTCTACCATCCATAAGCTCTATAATAATCATTTGATGATTATTACGTGATTAACAAGAAACCCACGCTCCCCCCAAAAGAAAAAGAGAAACACACAAACAAAAAAGGAAAATAAACTTTACACACAACAAGGCTAATTTTTAAGTTTGAACAATTAATATAATATTAACGCCCACCCTCCCTCACAAAAAGTAGAACAAATGGAACCCTTCCTCGAAATTTGAAACCACAAACGTATCTCCGTCTATTATCCGTACTATTTACATCATACATATCTCATTGACGGCTATAGTTTCTCGTATGGCAACATGAAAAACACAGACGTGAATACAACCAGGCTTAATTACGAAATCGAAGAATGAGAGAATAAATAGTCCCCCTTCGTCATATTGACAAAATTGTTCGTGATGTTTGGTTCATCTTCTCGATTTTCAGACTAATGTTTGAGATGAGAGGCGCTGATACTAATCAAACTAGGTCGTTTTGATTCTATACACGCATAGAACAATCAAGCTTTCGGTACGAGGGGCATAATAAAACGGGGAGTAGTCGCCCCCGCACACAAACACACGCACGCACATACACACACACACACATACGCGCGCGCGAAAATTAGACAATAGCGAGGTCTCCACCGTTCGCCATATCTCAAAATCGTTTTAGAATTGCAAATCTTTAGATAGTAAACAGCTGATCTTTCCCGACTTTGTTATACATTCAAATTGTTCAACATATTTGGGTTTTCTGGTTTAATAACTCAAGGCATTTAATAATAATCTCGCCAATTGTAACATGATTATCCACAAGTCCCAAATACCAGATTTTAAGATTTAAACAAAATATAAATGTTACAAAATATTATTGTAGGAATCCTTTCCAAAACAAGTTCACCCACCCCCTCACAAAGGATCTCTCCCTCTCTCTCTCTCTCTCTCTCTCTCTCGTTATCTCTCTCTGTATCTCTCTCTCTCTCTCTCCATTAGGATGGAAAGTTACTGACGTCAGAATAAATCAAATGACCACATAGTATGCAAAATATTCAACCACCTAAGCTTTAAAATGTTTTTAGCCACAAAATTACGCACAGAAACTTGTTAAAGCTTGCAAAAAGGTTTTTGAATGATGACTTAATCTGAAAAAAGTTTATTATTAACTCAACTATAATGTCACAGACACGAGAGCAGTAAATATAGAATCAAATAACCTACTTCCTCCTCACGTTCAAACACCGGCCTTCTTCATCAATTCTCGCTACCCTAAATAGGTACGAAAATCTCGAAATTCGCGAGACGAGGTAATTTTCACTCTCTCGGGTCGTCACTACAACTTCCGGTATAGAGTCCCATCCCGCTGGCGCTAGCGCCTGTGTTCGCTGTGCAGAGTTTTCACGCACGCTAAAATCGATGCCAATCAGTGTAATTGGTACAGATTATAATATGCAATGGAAAGCTTCGGGCAGAATTAGTGACTTTAGCACAAAAGGCCGTTAAACTCTACCGTGAAAGAGAGGGTTGTGATCACGAACGCCTGCACAGGAAGCTGTAATGTCGAAAAGCTATCCCATAATGCAATGCGGATTTCAGGATTTTCCCCGGATCTCGGCAGAATCGCTATTTGGGGTAGCGAGAATTATAATGTGTTCAGTAGTTCTCTCCCTTATTCTTTCCTCGAAATATCCTTGACAAGAATAGTTTTCTGTATGTATGTTTAAAGAATTTCAAATATACAAAATAGATAGAAAATGATCCACTTTCCTGTCATATCTTATTGATAATTTCGTGTTTGATAATATTGGTTGTATATCAGTTTGCATGATTATGATAATAACATCGATAGCTTCATTTATATTACACATGTTTACATCCTTGAGGTGCTCAAGCCTACATCCCTGGCTATAGCCCAGCTGCCCTAAGGCGATAAAACATTAAAGGAGTACATTCCTATCCGATACTCTTGCCAAAGGACATTAGTTCCACGGTGGGACTCGAACCGCTAACCATGTTTATCCCAATATTTTATGTTGTTGCTAGATGGATAAAGTGTATATATTGGTATGTGGTTTGGGAATACATTTTTAAAGATGTCAAAATTTACTAGGCCCTCTGCGTTGGGAAATTTAATTTGATGCAACAGCTGTGAATTCATTTACCTGTCTATCTTATTTTCCTCGTCATTAGACCCTAGGCTCGGATTATGTATTTAAGTTATCGTCATATTTGCACATTTCAGAAATCGCCGTGTAAGGTCGTCAGTGTCGTCACGAAGGTTCACTCATCGAAGGGGTACCGGAACGGTTGGCGCGGGGCATAAGCCTTACTAGAAAAATCCAATGGATACTTATTATATTAGGAGTGGTGTGAGTGAGATGGTCCAAGCCTCTTCCTTTTCGCCCTTGCCCGGCCCTTGCCTTTTTCCCTTTTTCTCTGTTCGCGTTTGATTAAAAATTCTCTTGTTACCACTTGCCGCTGTGCAAGGCTAATTAGATTGCTTTAAACAAATTTTTCAAAGTCTTTACGAGGGTCATAAAATTACAAGGAGATAAGTCTACCAAATAATGAACAGCTCATTCAGCCCGACGTTGTGAAACCAATACAGATGAAAGGTTTTACCTTGATAAGATGTATCACAAATGACTTCCCATCCATTCATGTCATTCACCCTGGAATCTGAATGGCGAGTTGAATGCCTTTTCATCCTTTGCTGCCCATCCCACTTTGTTTCGCTGCATTTGCCGCTGTAACAGCCTTGCAACTAATTAATTGGCTGCATGATCTACATCATTTCATGTTTAGTTTTTGCATAAACGCTGATTACCATTTCCAAGGTTTGAACAACCGGAAGGATTGACTCCCAGTGGCACAAGGTGGTTTTTCTCTGTGACGAAAAGGAAATTAATTCCAAAAAAAATGCAGAGCCTTAAAGTAGATATTCATTGATTTTAAAAACTAACTTTATTTTCATTATTGCAAAGTAGATACTTTGATTCGACAAGGTTATCAAAATTCAATGCTTGGAAACATTTGAAGTAATGATTATTATAAATTACAAAACGCTTAAATACAGCCCCGGCATAGCACCTGAAGAGCTCTCCGAACGTTGCTGAGATGTGTGAGATCACAGTATGGACATGATTTGCACAAGCAGACGATGTCCCATGACATCTCATACAATTTCAGTGCCTGTTTTTTCATCTTCCCTTGAGTTCTTTCTCTTTCTTCACTACCGTCAGGCTAAATGTATAAGCTATTGCCTCACTCAAAACCCCGCGCATGGTTTTATTTTGATGACAAATGCAGCGATACAAAAATAAAGGAATCTGTCGCTTGTAAACAAAATAAGACGCCATTGTATATTCAGCTGCACACACCGCGGTATGTTCGGCGGTTCAAGAGGGAACAAATGCCGTCCTCAATATCATTCCGGGGGGGGGGGGTTAATTTGAAAATCACGTTTCTTTGATTGTTATAAACCCCTATCCTGTGTATTTACAAGCAAAAGATTTTAGTTATCAGAATCGGGTCATATCCCCTTTTGAATGGTTTGACATGCCAATGCATATATATACACTAAACTCATTATAATTTGACAAATAATAGCTTTGCAATTATGTTCATTCTTTATGGGATGTCGTCTGCTTGGGCAGCATTGTTCCATATAATGACGTCATTAAAACATCGTTATTTTTCCGGCGAATCTCTCGTACATCCCAGCTGCTATGGAGGTGGTTGTATTTGTATTTTTGTTTAAATCACCCGATATGTAGTTGACCTCAAACTTGTACGATGGCCATCTGTTAGCTTAACAGTTTCTAGTGATACATTAGTTGACATATTTGTGATATTCTTTGAATTTCACCTTTAAGAAAACAAACAACAAAAATGAACCAAATTAAATATAAATTTAAAAGAGGTGGGTTTTTAGGTCAATTTTGATAATTCTTCATCGATGTTGTGTTATTGTACAATATCAGGGTAAGTGGCGTCTATTTTGCGAGTCTCTCTCTCTCTCTCTCTCTCTCTTTCTCTTGCTCTCTTGCTTTACTAGGAACCATACGCCGTACACGCTACGCCTCCCGGGGATATTAAATGAAAGCATTTTTGTTTTCCAAATTATTAACCTGCCCCTTTCTTTTTTGTCATTTTTGGATTTACCTCCGTTGGTGTGATATGAAGGAAAACAGAGTTCATTGTGACAACATCAATTATTTAAGTCTAAATACAAACCCATTAGTTTGGGTTACTCGAAGGCAAGTCATATGCGAACCCCTTTCTCTACTTCAGCTGTGTTTATTTTCTGTCAAATAAATAAAAAATAAATAAAAAAAACGCATTCCGCAATTTTCATTCGTCCCTTATTTATGTTAATGATACTTTGAGATATTTTTTGATGATTGTTATATTCAAAGCAAATTCACGTGTTCATGATTAGAACCACCATTTCCCGCTCTCGTGCAGTTTTATTTTACTCATTGATACACTTAATATTGTCTTCCCTAGAAAAAAGCATCATGCTGAAATTGACTTTAATGCTTTACTTTTGTAATGATAATACTATTTAGACAACATTAGTCATACTTTTTGTATTAGTTCATGAATAAAGGATTCCCAAGAGAGGAATCAAGTTTTGTATATGAAAAAAAGAGTTATCACTTCGCGTAGTTGAGTATACAAATTGGCAAAGGTACGCCTACTCTACCGGCGCCTCTTCACACTGCATTAATTCCATATACGTGAGAGGAGTATATTTAATGGTTTCAAAGTTGATCGTAACATTTTACTACAGCGAATGGCCAATTTGTTATGTTATCATTAAATCAATAACGAATGGCATGATATTGCAATGATACGAAGAAACGTCACCATAAAAGATGATTGATGACACTGGTTTAATCACTATTACATTAGTGAGGTTGTATAGTTCTACCGAATGTCTCAGCTTACGATTCCATTTCGAGATTATAGGCGAGGCGCGGAGAAGGAGGGTGTGCAACCGATACGAAGGCTAAATGGAAAATGGAAGATTCGAATGATAAAAATGAAAAGAGAGAGAGACACACGCAGAGACAGAGAATGAGAGAAAGGGGCATACAGACAGACATAGGAGAGGGAGGGCGGGAGGGAGGGACGTGGACCGGAGATGTCCCTTCCGAATTCATTCCCCCTCCCCAACAAAAACAAAACAAAATCCTCGCATTTCGCCTACAACGTAAAACCATTGCCCCCACTTCTTTCCCTTTCTTTCTTTCTTCTTCATCTTCATCTTCTTCTTCTTCTTCTTCTTCTTTTTCTTCTTCTTCTTCCTCTTCTTCTTCTTTCTCTTCTTCTTCTTCTTCTTCTTCTTCTTCTTCTTCTTCTTCTTCTTCTTCTTCTACTTCTTCTTCTTCTTCCTCTCCTACCTCTTCTTTTTCTTCCACCTTGATGTCAAATATCAGTCCAAAGTTCTTATACAATAGGTAATCATACTTAGTTCATTTATTTGCCCCTACCCCGATCCTCCCTACCAACCTACCCCCCCCCCCCCTCCTCCCTTCCCTCGCCCCCTTCTCTCGTTCTGTTCTTATTTAATGAGACACGTTGCCTCCATTTTGATTACGCCAGAATGAAGATAAGTCATCCTTCTACCGCCGTCCCTGACATTACTACCGCATTATAACGATTAGCAAACGGTGCATTAGTGATTTGACTGTCGGAGCATTCATTGAATAGTGTCGGGGGCAAGAAGTGGGCTGACATTTGCGTAGCATCGGGGCACAGGGGGTAAGTGCCCCCTATAGAAGGGCAACAAAGGAGACAAATGAGGGAAGAGGGAAAATATAGAAAAGACAGAGGGGGAGGGAGATTTCAAAAAGGACGTTACAAAATATGAGAAGACACCCTCCACACCCTCGTACTCCCTGTACTTGTTGAAAAATTTCAAAATCTTTGTAAAACTGGGCCCATCCCCATGATGTCAGCCCCTCCCCTCTCTCAATGTCTAGATCCATACCCCGCCACTGCGCTCTGGTGTAGGAGAGGAGCGTTATTAGCAAAGATGGTGATAACATTGGCTCCGAGCTGATATTCTTATTTTCAATTTACATCTCGTTTGTTGTGCCCCTTTTTTGTTTTCATTTTCGTTGTTGATTAGTTTTATTCTAAATTTTGTATGATGAAATTTTGACTCTCCCAGGAAAACCAGATTGTCTGAGAACTAATTGTTGTCACTCTTGATAGGCGACAATCCTGTTTATTTGTTGGTCTTGTTGAAAACTCATGCATCTACAAACTATATCGGCAAACTTGGTCTGACCTCCTTTTGCCTCCCTTTCAAAATATCATTCGATGCCCTTTAGTTTTTTATGTCGACGTTTTTGCAGTCACTTCAAGTACATATGCTAACGTCTTTGATTTGAAAAGACACTTCAATCAGGGGCGGATCCGTGATTTTCCGAAAGGGGGTGGCGTGATTTTATCCGGTCATAAGAAAAGACAGATTTTGCACCAACTAAGAAAGGAAAGGGTGGTAATGATTATTATTGCAAAATACTGTTTATGGGAAACGAGGTTAACATGTGGTATTAAATGAACGTTCTTTCATCGTCATTGAAAATAAAACAAAAATAAAGCAATTTTTAATACTATACAGGATACGTAAAGATCAAAGGGCTCCGAAATTGGTTAAACCATTTTGACTTAATATTCATCATTGTACAGTCAATGGCTTGGTTTAATACTGATGCGCGTAAGGCCATTTTGCTATTGAAACTTAACGTCATCGCCTTGCTTAGAAAGTTCGAGTTTTCGGGAGAACATAATGAATGTATTGATAAACAATAATTACAAAAATGAATTCATTTTGAAGCGCTCTTTTAGGCGCCGCACTAACAAATAGATAGGTAATTGGTCTGGAATTGGAGCGTACATTCTTTCGAAATTCAATACAAAAATGTCATTATTGTTACTTTCCCAGAAGTGATTTGTTGATGTAGCCTTTCGCTGTCACCGGGGCAATGTTTTTGTAAAGTGTATGTTATTCAATATTACCATAGGATAGCCTAAATACAATATCGACTAGTTTACATAATTAATGCTTGCCCAGGCGTGAGAAATGTGGAGTTTGAGCGGTTGCAGCCGCCAAGAAATGTGAAGAATTACCAATATAAAGTCAATAGCTACCTTATCTTCGAGCAGTATATTGGGGCAGCTAGGCTCATCTTTTGTACTGTATTATCATCTTTTCATTAAAAAAAACGTTTTGATAACAAAATTAGATTGTCACTATAAGAAAGTAGGTTGTTGTTTGTTCTTCGCTCGCTTATTCTGTTTGTTTGGTTGGCTAGGTGGATGGTTCTTTTTTTGTCGGTGTTTTTTTTATCGTATTCTATTTCGGTCCCCAAAATTATGTTATAATCCTTTACAACAAATGTCCTTTTTTTTTTTCTGTCCGTCGATAATTAGTGTAATAGGGATACCGGTATGATCAAACGCGTTAGAAGCGCCAACGATAAAGACAAATGGCAGATTGATGATCATGTAAAGCGGCCCGGACTTTGTTCCTTTCTATCATTATAAATTGTTTAATATCCTGGGTTTCTCAGAGCCGTGTTTATGTAATCGGAGATGATAATAAAATCGCAGTAGCGCTATTGACTATACAATACAATTACATGTACATGCACTAAAGCATTCAATGACGATTTCATTAGTCCCGGAAGCGGGCGACAGAAAGGGTGTCACGTATCGCCAAAAAACTTCCCTAATGTGTGTCATAGATTGCAGTATCGCGTATTGCCGCTCGAAGAGTACAAAACAAAAATGAGAAAACCGAATTAGCGATCGGCATCGTGTCCCATTTTGTTGCCTGCCGATATAAATATTAACCGCTTTAATTAGGCGAATGGGAGAGCTCCTGTCCTCCAGTAATAAGCCGGCAAGGTCGTTTAGATACACCTCCAAACATGACATGAATGTGTTAATGAAAGAGTTCACGCCGACATTTAATGAAAATAGATTGTATGGCTGTAATTGCACAATTTTACCAGACCCTCTGGGGGGGGGGGGGGGGGGGGAGTTGTTGTGTTCGTGACATCAATGTTCTAGTTTCTAAATTTGTGCGGGCGAGAAATTCGAAACGTTTATGAAGAAAATCAATGATAGGCTAGTACATTATGTGTTCTTGACATCAATGTTCCAGTTTCTAGATTTGTGCAGGCGAGAGATTCGAAACTTTTATGGAGACAATCAATGATAGGCTATGGCACATTACGTATCCATTTCTAAATGTCGCAAGGTTATATCATTCAAATGCCTGAGACACATTGTCAGAATTCTAATTACAAATTACAAAGAGAGCACCTCTTTTGGAAAACATTGATACTTTCAAAAATAATGGGGGTGCAACTCCTAACTATCCCTTTCCGCCCCCTTCACCTCTTGTTTTGGATTCCAACGCCGTTTTGAATGACATAGTATGGCATGACGTGTTGCGTGTAGTTCATATCAAATCGATTTGATGTGCAGTGCCTGCATCTCAGCCCTCCAGCACCCCCCCCCCCCCCCCCCCTCCCCTCGTCACTCTCCCCAAAAGGCCACATCCGACCCACGAACGAAACTTTTGTCATGCGTTCTTTGAGCACGATCGCAACTCTTTCGAAAAATTAATCAAAGGCAATTTCAATGGCCTTGTGCGTCACCTATTGAAAAGTGCGAAAATGATAATAACGTAACTAAACGGTAATATGAAACGCAATGCGAGAAATCAAGCGCAACTTTCAGCCAATGAGAACCGTGTATTTCGAACATGCGTTCTATCCTTATAACCCTTTCGCGATATTTGTACGCGTATGGCTAAAATGCCCCACCAAGGAGCATAACACAAATATGCGAAACTTTCAAAAGTACTTGTGTCCTTACTTTAAGAACGTGGGGGCGACAGTATCGTTCGTTAGTCCGATGTGGCTATGTTAAGATAGGGGAGATGGATGGTGGTGGGGAGGGGGGGGAGGGGGACTGAGATGCAATCAATGCACATGAAATGGATTCGATTGGAATTTTGCAGTACATGTCATACTATATCATTCACAAGGGCCTGGGACTATTAGAATGCAATCCCTCTCTTATCTCTCCTTCGTCTTTTAATAACGGTTGCGAATTTGCCAAAATGGGGTTTAACTTCCGGAAAAGTCTTGTAAAAGTTGTGTCCGTGTTGAAAGAGAGATAGAGACTAACGGATACAGAGACAGAGACAGACATACAGAGACATAGAGAGACAGACAAGAAGAGAGACAAACCGAAAAGGAGAGAGAGAGGGGGACGAGGAGGAGAGAAAGAGAGATAGAGAGTGAGAGAGAGACAAAGTTCATATCCTATCCCAAGTCCCAAGTTTATATCCTATCCAGGAGGTTATTGATTTAAATTCCACTCAAGGAGTTGGATTTGAGCTCTCTTACGAAGTATTCATTGCACTGCTGCCTTGCCGATTGAGCTTTTGTCGGCTTGTGTTGCCACACGGAACGTTAAACGCGGCGCGTCCGATCCTCGCGGAACATGTACAGTACGTGACCGGCGTACACCTTCGGGGAGTTATGTGGACAAACCGCTCGACTAAGATTTCTCTGGAGGGATTTCTTTACAGGAATGCGCTGATGGACGCAAATTACATTTAAATAAAAAAGCAATCTTAAATAACATTAAAGTTCGTTTTTCAAGGTAATGTTCAGCCTCTGGTAATGGCTGATAATCAAAATCAACAGAATCAAACAAAAATGGCACTTAGGAGGCGGCGTTGCACAATCGGATTGTCAGTTTGACTCCCGCGGTAGCTGACAAAACTGCAAACGCGTTGGCCCGAATTCACAAAGAAGGTGAGGGTAAGCGCGCACCACCAACTGGCAATCTTCCTATGTAATAGCAGCTCTTCAAGAAATACTGTAAAGCACTTTGAACTTATTAACAGAAGAAGAAGTCAATGTTACTATGAAGTAACAATTTCGGTTAAACGGGTTTGCTAGAATATGACTGTTAAATAATTGGGTAATAAGCAAAGAAGGCTAAAGAGTTCGAGGTAGAAGACACGAGGGCCTCCACTAGAAAAACGTAGTCCCATGTACTGCCGTGCGTGTTGTGATTCTCAAGAAATGCGACTTCGAGGAAGATTTCGTTCAGCCGATTACATTTCACGGGCCCAATCAAAGGTATTTCAAATCATTCGAGATGTATGTAAATATGTTTTCTCTCTCGATTCTATTTCTTAACCGAATTCAAATTAGATAATATTTAATTTAAACCGAGCACAATTCCCATATTTCCTTCCGATGAAATTACATAGATTATATTGTTATATTGCTCGAATTGCTCGAAAGGGAAATTCAATCGCTCAATAGCGAAATGTTTAGACATTTTTGAAGATAGGATGCTATAACAAGATATTTGCGATTAGGCATGCATAAAAGGTAAAGACCAGTTCTAGTCATGCAATTGCATTGTAAAAGAAACGTTGTGGAATCGATCAGAAAAGGTTGATCATCTAGCATATAAGTATTGGTGTGTACTGCAAGGTTCTGGTATCATCAAAATGATAAGAAATTTTGCCCAGTCTTGGTTAAGTTACAAGCACTGTACACAGAAGGATGTATATGGGACTACGCGACATTTACCAAATATATCAATCAGTAGGCGGTTTCCCGGCAAAATTCGTATCATCACGTATTTCACATGATTGGTAATAAGAGCTTACATTTCATTTTTTAAGAGGGGGCGTTTCCAAAACTGGTCTTTACCTTTAATGTGCTTAATCTAGACTTTACTGGCAATATTCTGGCTGTCCCTTTCTTCTTCTTCTTCTTCTTCTTCTTCTTCTTCTTCTTCTTCTTCTCCTTCCTCCTTTTGTTCTTCTTCTTCTACATCTTGTTTCTTCTTCTTATCATTATTATTATTTTAAGTATTAGTATACAGGCCTAGTTGTAGAATTATTATCGTTTAAGTATTTGATTCTTAGTATTTTCATTTGAGCAGCAACAACAACATGCTGACGTGCTTATTGCCAGACTGTTGGGGGGAGGGGGGAGGCGGCGGGACCGATCTATAATAGATTACCAAAGGCGTATAGCCATTTCTTACCAGACGGTTTTAATGTTCTGTTATTAATCTCCGTCGTCTGAATGTGGATAGAATAGTGGAGTAGTATGTAAGGGCACTGATGTCGGTAAAGGGAAGAGGGCAGGTGGAAGGGGCACCGGTCAAACTGGTTAACATAATTGCGAAAGAGCATGGCCTCCCGGTCGGGTGAGAGTAGTGAAGGGAGTGAAGTAATCTTTCAAGTCGCGTTCTGTCTTCCTCTTTGTTTTTGTTTTCCTTTTGTTTTTGTTCGGGGGAGGGGGCGAAATTTGAAAGGGGCGGCACGTGCCTACAACCCACGTAGCCTGGTCACTAAGCACATTTATGAATACCTTTTAAGTTTATCGATTTTTAAAAATAAAACCATCGAAACAATATGTTGGCTATCCAAACACCAAGAAACACCTGGTAATCAATATGAATTTTCCCTTCCATTAATCCCCATTTAGTGATTATATCACGCAATAAGGCAATGTTCTCTCACGTGATTGCTAATTTGGAAAATTGTGCATCCGCAATTACGTACGATGAATTGGCAATTTTGCCCCGCCTCTTTACAGATCTGTTCAGACTTACCATTCTTCCGTCACTTGCAAGCGCAGGTCTTCGAGCAAGAACTTCCCGAAAGATGCCAATGAGAACACAGCTCAACCTTCATTTAGGTGTGGTGCAAAATGAATATAAATCAAACTTTTTAGCCTTATTGATTAGGAGTTACATAATGCTAAATTATCCATCGATTCCTGACCAACAACAACAATAACAACAAAACAATAACAATAACTTGGTGGGTGAGCAATTATTCAAGAAACAATGAAACCTGTCTGGAAAGACAACCCAAGGAGACAAGAACAGTGGTCTGTATAGGCAGGTGGTCTTTATGTATAGGTGCCTATAGTACAGGTTTCGATGAGAAGCCATTTACAAGGGAAACAGAAAATGGGTCTTTGTAGACAGGTGGTCACTAAAACAGGTTTAACTGTATTCTCAGATACACCTACATTGCAAATAGCACCGTCGCGGATGGTACTTCAATACATTTGAACTTGGATATTACACCGGGGGGGGGGGGGTGACGAAGGTACAAGTGTTGCGTGGTGTCCAAAGAACGTATGGCCGGTAGTTTCACCGGTAGGGTAACGTGCCCCGGTAACCCCGATAATGTCTCGTATTTTGTATCTTACATTGTATGTTGGTGAGGAAAGTCATATCACTTTCTATGAAGGTATTGGAGAATAGTGTGAAATCTACAATGATAAATGTGCAGGAGCGAAGAGAGTACTGACCCTTTAGTTACCAAAGGGGATTTTATAGCATTCCATTCAATAAAATGATTAAATTAAAAACTTTTCTGACTAGACGAAATAGAAGAATGCCCGCTGGGTGATTTTCTCTTCTTTTTGTTAAACTGAAGAGAAAAAAACCTTAGAGTGAAAGATATGGAGAGAGACTGGGGGAGAAGGGGAATGAGAGAGTGGGGGCCGAGATCGAGGGAGAGAGAGGCATTGACTAACGTTAGTACCTCTCTCCATGTCACCTTTCTTGTCTATATCCTCTCTTTTGAACCATCGCTCTGTCTCTTTATCTCTCTCTCTCTCTCTTTCCCCCTTTCTATCTATTTCTCTCTTTCTCTCTCTGACTCCCTCTCCCCTTTTCTCACATCCTATACATCTTCCCTTTTATTTCTCCCATAGTTCACACCCCCGTCACGCGCGCACTAATGTTCGCCTTCCTAGCTTTCTCCATTTTGCCTGTTCGTTGTGATTTACTCCTCCAAAATGACTTTGGGCAAGGCTCATAAGACATTTATCCCATTTTTTAAGTAATTGATGCGCTTAGCCAGCCGATCGGTTTCCGCACATAATGCAGCCAGCATAATGCGGTGATGGAAAGCACTAATTGGATTTTAGCGCGTGCCATGCATCACAGAGCTATGGGCCAAATGTATGGCGAAACATGTTCCATCGACAACTGCTCTGCGGTAATTTCACAACACTAAGCGGACTCTAAACTGCAACCCTGGACTAAACCATAATCTTAACCTTAACCATAACCGTAACCTTAACCCTAATCCCAATTTCAACTTAAAACCCAATTGCAACCCTAACCCTAACCCTACATCTTGGACGAAATGAAGCCCGTAGCAATAATTGTCACTGAAGCAAATTTCGGATTTTCATTGCCTTGGGCGAAGTGAGCGCTCTTTTACGATGTCGATAAGCACCGACATCAACCACGTCAACAATGATCCATAGCGAACGGTTACAGTCGTTGTCACATAGAATGATTGTTACGTTAATATAACTTGATTGTTACGTCAAAAATTTTGAAGTGATATTGATGGTGCGTGTTGTGCTCCGTTGATTGCACCTTGAAATTGTTTTAAAAAACAAAAGATGATGATTCAAGAAAATTCACCATTAAAACGATTTGCCTGCGGTCATAATTGTTGCTTTATTATGTGTATTAAGGGGATAAAGTCTTACCACGGAAAATAGATAATATTAACTGTTTCTTACACCGCGCTTTTTCAGTAAAAACGTAACAAACCGAGTGCTCACTGTTTTATCACCCACGTAACTTTTTTTCTTTACCACTCTACACGTGCCGCGGGGAATCTTCCGAAGAAAAATTTCAAAAGATGCAAAGTTTTCGTAGGCGAACAAAAAACCTGCCACACAAAATGTTGGCAATTCAATCGGTTTATCATTAAGCTCTGATGCACTTTAGCATTTTGCTGAAAACTTTCCTTTACAGCTAGAATGCATAAACAAAATTATTTCTACAAATAATTATCTTTATTATTTTATTTATGCGTTTGCCTCCTTAAAGAAGACCTATATCTATGGGTACTTAGCATGGATAATTTTGCATAGTTTTATTAAAAACTAAACAATTGTCGAAAATCGTAATATCATATAAAGCACCAAGGAACAGAGTGTAATGTCCTGAAGAAAAAAGTGAACCATAAAGCTGGTATTCACTTGTTACGATCAAACTATATTTGTTCGTAAGGCATTAATTCCTTTAAAGGTAATACAAAGTTTTGGTATGGGGTCATGAATTTGGTTCAAATGAACATATTGGAAGCATGTACGATCCTACAATATTCAGTGATCGCTGTCGTGGTCGAAATCGACTCTAAAGTCATGAAATTGTAAATAATAAACACTTTATGTTGAATAGCTCCCTCTCAAGGTCAAGATATTAATTAAGCTATAAAACAATGTTTATTGACTAAAATCGACCGATTAGCTATTCTCGTTCGGAAATGATATACCACAACTACATACTCTGAGATTTTCATGGTCGCAGCTACCATCGTACGGCCGTAGGAGCTATTTGAAATTTATCAAAATTTACCGGGAGCACCGGTAAATCTTTATATTCAATTTTTCTCGAAAGCAGAAGTGTTTTAGGGGCTAAAATTTCTGGTGTTTTTAATTCATCCACAGGGGCATCCAAATGCATCCAAATTGTAAAGAATCACTATCCACCCATTTTTCAAAATTTCCCAAAACTTTGTAATACCTTTAATCTTCAAAAATGAATACTTTTGCTGAAAATATTTGATAAAAGTGCTTTTTAATTATACAATGCACTTTTTATATCTATAAACGAAATTTTATATTATTGCATTTAAAGTCGATAATGGCATTGAACCGAACTAGCTCTTCTCTGAAACTTATTGAACAAAATGTAATGTTCTGAAATAAAGTGAACCGTCACCCTCATATTCACTTGCTACAATCAAACAATATATTTTTGTAAGGCTTTTTATTCCACCAAACTTCGATACTTGATGCTTTCGCTGAAAAGATTCAATAAAAGTGCTTTTTAATTATACAATGTACTTTTTATATCTATAAACGAAAATATGATATGATTGCATTTTAAGTCTATAATGGCATTGAACCAAACTACCTCTTCTTTAAAATTGTCATTGCGTGGGACTTTGATTGATGTCTTAAAGACACCATACATATTTGCTTCATTTATTATCTTTTCCTGCCCTTATACGAAAAATCACAACTTTATATTGTTGGCGTGCTTGCGTTACTAATATGTTTTGTGATGGATGCGGCTTTACGTTTGGGTTGGAAAAGATCAAAACGCCATTCATATAATTAGGTTTTAAGTCGTTAAAAGCATTCGGATATATGCCTCCAAGCTCAGTCGTGACAATTATTGATAACTTGATTTACGACACCGCAAAGAGATATAATAATACAGTGGTGGCTTATTATATAGCGCACATGTCCGTCACGTTGTGACGCTCCTGGCACTGCCCCGATTATGAATTATCAACAAAAATAGTAATGATTAACGCTTATACTAATAGCTCCACTATTGATCATCAACTCTCATTTGAGATTGAAAATGATGAAGGCGTACTTTTCAGGTCAATGGCTGAATTTTATCGTTCTGTTTTTTCGTTTTGTCAAATTACTTTAATAGCTAAAATTGAAATACCATCACACGAACGATCATTTTTCACCCTCATCCATCCTTCATTACTTAGATATTTTATCTAATTTCAATTTCCTTTTTCGATTTCCCTCCTGATGCCTCTGTTTTAGATTGTTGATCAAATTCTATTTCATAAATGATCATAAAAAAAGCAATTATTTCTGCTTCATATTCTCCCTTCTCTTACGTTGCTTCTATTTTGCTCCTTATACATGTAATTCATTCTTCAAAGTTATCTCTAAACCATTCAGTGTTATTCAATCGCAATGAAATCATAATTTAAATATTTGTAAGAAAAATGTTTCATCGCTTCATTTTTTAAAGAAAAATAAAATTCATATCACATAATATAAAGACCAAAATAAAATAGCTTCAATTCCATTGAGGTATTTCGTCCGGTTATTGCTTTATATAGTGCTGTTGGTGATAAGTCGCTTCTTTGAGGTGTTTTTGACTAATTGTGACAAATAGCGGGTGGCAGGTGTTTACTTTAATCAAAATAAGTCATCGTGATATATACCCTCTTTAAAAGAAGTATTGTAAACATCGGATACTCATATTTATGTTGGATGACAAAGAGAGCATATCAATCAGTATATGTATATAATCTCTTCTATTTTTATTAAGAGTCTCATTTGCTTGTTTATAAGGCTTTGGTTGGTGGTAAGTCTATCTCCAGGAAAAGTGGATGAGAGGAAGCGAAGTAGTTGTTGTTCGCAATGCTTTGATTAACACTTTTTCGATAAACTGCGGCGTTTTCGAACTGCAGTTCATTCACACTGTGTGCTTTCTGGTGACCATTTAATTTAACAGCGTGTTTTCACGGTGCGGCAATTACAGTAAGTCACGCTGTGGACTTTTCAACCGGAACATGAGCACCGTGATCTAACGTAGATGTGAACTGATGTTAAACACGCTTTGTGCCTTTGATACTCCTCAACGCTGAATAACAAACGTTATATTCCCTTCCCCCCCCCCTCTCTCTCTCTCTCTCTCTTTCTCTCTCTCTCTCTCTCTCTCTCCCTCTCTCTCTTCCTCTCTCTCTCAATCTCACTCTCTCTCGCTCTCTCCTCCCTCCATGTTTGTCTCTATCTCTATCTCTGTCTCTGTGTTTTTCTGTCTTTCTCGCCACCACCACCTCTCCCTTCCACTCCGACCCCCTCCCCTCTCTCTCTCTCTCTCTCTCTCTCTCTCTCTCTCTCTCATTCTCCATCTCCCAACCCTCTACTCCTTTCCCTCTCCCCTCAACTTTCTCCCCCTCCCTCTCCTTCTCCCTCTCCCTCTGCTGTCTATCTCCTTCTTTACAACATGGCAGAATGTATCAGCTTACCCCATTGGCATTTACTCTCTTTTCACACCGCTTATCGATCGTCTCTAAAGGCATGTTCACTCAAGTTCACCCGATTTATGTCATTTTTTTCCTTTTTTTACTCAGCTTCAATTTCACATTTCCGTAGTTCGCGGCAACATTTACGTCAAAATGTCACGCAATCGCGGGAGACGAAACACCTCCATTTTCCAAACTTTGTCATGAGAAGTAAAAGGTGGGGGAATCGAGAGAGCTGATATTACAGGTATGGGCGCTAGGCTTCAGGGACAGGATGACATTATGTCATTTGCGTGGGGGAGGGGCCTGGGGGCGGTGATGCTGTTTTGATAGTCTTTCGCTGTTGCTCGTTAGCTTGATATCATACCACCCTAATGTAATGTGATAACCACTAATTTGGGGTATGATTACAGTCATGAACAAAATAATGTTTGGTCTATTAGAATTATCAGTGCCGAACGGCCATTTTTGAATTGAATAACAAGAATGGCCAGTTGCATTTTTTGACTAGAATCGTTATCAGAATCAAATACTATTTAGAAAAAAATCATTAACTATTTGGATCACATCAACAAAATTTCGGCGAGAGAATATTACCTACTGTAACGTCCAACCAACTAATTATTTCATTGGATTCGTATGCCCATTTCGAGGAGGATCCAAGACGCTGTGGCAATTTACTTATTATTATTACTAGAGAAGAATTTTACCCTGATATTGAGTTGGCTTTAAAGATACTATGTCCCTTTTGCAGCCAACATCAAATTCTGTAGAATTTTGCAGGAATCGTGAATATGTCATGTATGTCCTATCTGTGAAACTTAAACATTAGCAGTGTCCTAATATTCAAATTATGCAAGTAAACCCGTTTAATTACTAGACTTCACTGTCAGACACTATTGAGTGACTGACTGACTTCTTTTCTTCTTTGGTAATAACCTTCCTTAAAATGAGCTGTAAAGGGTACATGAACATTTGTCTACATCAATAACCCAAGTTCTTGTAATGGCCAAAATTAAACTGATTGAATCTTTGCGCAGCATAAAACGTACGACCATTCAGTACAATGTTCTGAAAAATCAGACTATTACTTACTGGCTCTATAGCCCCCAAGTCGATTCGACTACTAATAGTCATTATTTTCCCACTTAAAAACATTTTCAAGCCCCCTTTTTTTTAGGGAAGTTCTACATTAGTATTGTCTTTCAAATGCTGTTGGAATTTAACGTTTTCATTTTTTTGGCCTGCAAATGGGACAGAGTATCTTAACGAAAGCAGAAAAAATGAGAAAAACAAATGAAAACATGGCAAATGGGAGGGAGCTCGCAAGTTACGTCACAGAGTTGCCAATTTGTGTTTTATTGATCGCACCTTCAAAGATTCATTACTTTCTTAGTTTTAGTTTGAATTTGCTCAAACATTCACTGACCCGTTTCTCTTATTTTTCTGCTTCTATTAAACCTGCCTTAATATCAGGGTGGACTTCCCCTTTGAGACCAAAGTATGATTTGTATCGAGGCTTCCTAAAGGATATCGTATCTCACTACACGTTAAGTCGAAATGTGAAAATGGGAGAGATTTGATACTGCCTTGATACTTTTAGAGAAAATGGAGGAAATACAAATGGGAAAATGCAGAAAAAATTGTAATTGATTATAACAAGTTCTCATTTTTTCCAAATTTCAGCGCATTCGCATTCTGTTGATTAAAAAGGTTAACAACGTGGTATAGGCTATATAGTTTTTACCTCAATTCAAATGTTTTGTTTAGTGATATTTGGTTTTACTCTTCACGAGGCGGAAAGAACCCGATCTTTCCCCAACTAACTTACTCTTTTTTTCAATGGATCCATCCAAATTGGAATCTCAACGCCCAAAGCGCATCCCGAAAATGCATTTTGTATTTTGAAATTAGGCAAAATCCATCCCCTAATCCAATTCATCTCACATCTCACCTGTTTTCTTCTTCAATAGAACCCTACAAAATGGAACTATTAAACACCATCCCGGGATTATCAGGGGGTTGCGATTATATGCTGCAACCCACGGCAGCGTACCTATGGGGGGTGTTTCACAAAGATCCTAAGTTGAAATTATCTCTAAGTTGGACTTAACAATTATGGAAAACCATTAGCATCCTTACAAATATTTTGTAAAAGTTATTTTAAAAGGCATAAAATGTTGATTAAAATTATTCATGATCTCTATTATCAAGGAGTTTTCATATAGTGGTGATGTGGAATTTATAAAAAAATTCTAAAATATTTTAATATGTATTATTGAATATATTTTTTTTGTAAGGCTACAAATGGCTCTCCATAATTTTAAAGTCCAACTTAGAGTTAAGTTCGACTTTGTGAAACACCCCTGGGGTGCTAATGATGGGATGTCATCATCATAGCTTGGCTCCCGGGGATGTTGCTTGGTGAGATAATTATATCTAGGCAACATGGAATTGACCGATGAAAGGGAAGGAATACCTCACGAAATGGGAACAGTTTAAATGGTTTAATGCTTCAGTTCATCATACCCCTAATCACACCTTAGAGACCGACAACAGATGGACAAAATAACGAACACCAAACTACATTACAAAGAAGAGTCAAGAATCGGTCTGTTTTTGTATCGCTTGGAGTAGATTTGACGGTTCGACTGAGGTATGACACAGTGGAATAGGTGTTATGTTTTATCACCGCAGATTATCATGACCCAGTCACATCGACAAGATCGACAACAGGGCGTCGTTTCACGAAACCGTCGTAAGTACAACTTCGCTAACACCCAATTAAAACGCGTGTTGAATTTAAGAGACTCGTTTCAGCGTATTGATAGCGAACTTGTGAATATGAAAGCTTCATGAAACGCCGCCCGGATCGACAATTAAAGGCATCGTTTAACAATGTTTAATCTAAAATGCACGGCCCTACGTGCCCCTACGTGTTATCAGTGTCTGTGTATGGTGTAATATTGATGCCCTAAAAATAATTGCGCTTCGAAATGATCATGAAGTGCCTCAAAAAAGTAAATATCATCGAGTGACCGGTTTTACCGTACTCATTTTTCCTAATAGACTGTAGTGTTGAAATTTTGATTTCCAATCATTAATATGTTTATAATCAGACAGGCGATCGGCTTGTAAAAGTCATAGGATTTCTGACTGACTTTAAGGTTTATAATTATGATTGCAGCATGAGCTTAATCCAGGATTTTGTTTCAAAATTTGGGGCAATGTTACCGAGTCACTTTAACCGAACAAAACAAACACATGGATCACAGGGAATAGCCTAGAATTGATGGATTAGGAATCGGTTGGACTCGGTTTGGCGGTGTGACTGAGGTTATCATATACCATGGTTGTTATGGCTTCGATGCCCGCCGAGTGTGGCGTGTTTATAATACCCGATGGGCAAGATGAATTGTCTATTTATACTGTTTACAAACAGTAGGTAATAGGGTGAGTCACATCGGATGAGAGAGAGAGAGAGAGAGAGAGAAAGAGAGAGAGACAGACAGAGAGAGAGGGGTAGGGGAGAGAGGAGAGGGTGGACATAGAGGGCGCTTGTATAAGAGAGAAAGGTGGAGAGAATTATGATATGCCCGATAATATGGGTTCGTTAGTGTAAAACTTAAAGCAATTTTAATATTTTCAGCCTATTTAATCTGCTTGTATGTGTTGTATACAAAAATTAAGTTACCATTCTCATGCTCCGTTATAATTTCTAACGATGTCGCTTTTTCGAATAAACTTAATTAAAGATTAATTAACGGAGGTGTCCTAAAAAAAATACCAGTTTCTTTGTTTTATCAAGTTCTCAGTAATTCTGCTTTTCTGCTTTTACTAAAAAAAATGAATTATCAGGGTGGACTCTCCTTTTCATATATTGTGTTTGTCTGCACGTTAATATCATTCTTTTATTTCAGAATAAACAGGTGAAAATATTTATTTTAATCATGTTGGCATATACTAGAATGTTATCATTGCTACAGTTAAACAGAATAAAAAACTGACGTATTTCTATTTTTTAAACTTTCCCAACGAAAACATCCAGCATTTCAATTTAAAAGTGTCATGGAAGGGGTGGCAATCTTAATCAGCTGAAATAAACATAACAACACTGATTCCAGGTGGGGGGAAAAATACAATCCACATCGAGTTCATTTAACATCTGCTCCATCAAAACGTAATCGTTAAAACGCGTGAAAATGAGAACCCTGATCACCCCAAAATCATCTGGAAAAGATAAAGGTATCTGGTACATGATTTTCCTTCTCACGCCTCTGTTGAAAATATGTCACTTCAATTGAAACTGCCACTCTTGAGCCCTGAAGAGGTTCTTACATTGCTCTTCAATCGACAGTTCATTAAAATTTGAATGAATTTCTTCGTTTCCTGCAGAAATGTACTGTTATTCATTTCTTTGTGGATTTCGTAATCGAAATTACAAACTTGACAACAAACTGATCATAATGAGAATGATAAGGCACCTTTGAAAAACAGCTATTAGCTGACAAGGGCAATCCAACCCATGAGGGGTGAATAAATCAATAGAAATAAGAATAATATCAATAAGAACAATAATAGTAATAATAGTAATAATACTACTACTAATGATAATAATAATAATAATAAATCTAATAATAATAATAACAATAATAATACCGCTACTAATGATCATTATAACAACAATAACAATTATAATAATAACAATAATAATACCGCTACTAATGATCATTATAACAACAATAACAATTATAATAATAACAATAATAATACCGCTACTAATGATCATTATAACAACAATAACAATTATAATAATAACAATAATAATACCGCTACTAATGATCATTATAACAACAATAACAATTATAATAATAACAATAATAATACCGCTACTAATGATCATTATAACAACAATAACAATTATAATAATAACAATAATAATACCGCTACTAATGATCATTATAACAACAATAACAATTATAATAATAACAATAATAATACCGCTACTAATGATCATTATAACAACAATAACAATTATAATAATAACAATAATAATACTGCTACTAATGCTAATTATAATAATAATGATAATAATGATACTTATAATAACAACAATAATAATCATACAACGATAATGATGATGATAACAGTACTACTACTAATAAAAACAATAATGATGTGAATAATGAAAATTATATTGGAATTTGTCAAAGAACCAACATTTCAAGCATTTTGGTAGATATCCATGTACTCTTGAAATAATTTACCTTTCATCTGAAAATGTCTATACCTTAAAGTGAGAAAACAGTATCGAAACTTGAGCACACAAATAGTTTATTTTCGTATCAGTCTATACTCCCTTAAGACATCACACACAAGCCGAGAGCCCAGGTGAAATTCGATACTGAGATCCTCAAATAAACTGAACTCTCCTTCAAGTATTTTCTCTCAACTTCAAACAGACATCAGTCTTTTGATCCAACAGCCCTGTTTTCATTGCATAATCATTTCTTTACTTTTCCCACGTTGCAGACAATCGCTTGACTTTAACCTACATCGCTTTCTTAAGCGGCCTGGAATGTTTAACCCTTCGTCGGGATACGGGAATTCGTGGAAATACTTTTGACTGGTTATTATCAAATATGATTTTTATCCCAATGTATCTTAATATATTAAAGATAATAAATCTGCGGGGGGTCATACAATGCAAATGAAATTCAGTACCATTGTGCAGGAGGCGGTTTTCACAATGGCAGACAATGATAGCAACATCTGCATGTATTATCTGCTCAGGTTACCGACAACCGGTCTGTTAACATTGTCACTACATTATTTTCAGTACCTTATCTTCGGGCGATCATGATGTAAGGTCGGCATTACGAGGACAGGGGCGATTATCTCCTTTTGACTTTCTTGATTTTTCAAACCGCACCCCCCCCCCTTTTTTTTTTCTCCACTAAATAATCCTGACTTTAAAAAAATAAAAATCTTTCTTTATTTTTATTAAAGATTTATTTTCCTTCTTGTCAGAGATTTTTTAGAGATAATATGTCCCTTAAATTTGATGGTGATGACAAGTAGAATTACAATTCACACCTTACAAAAGGACAAAGTAAAAAAAGACATCAAAGATATTCGATATTTGGTAACAGTCTCAATATAAGATAATAATATTAATAATACTAATAATAACAATATAATTATGATAATAAAATTTAAGATAATAATAAAGATAATAATAATAATAATAATTATGATAATGGTTATAATGATAGTGATGCCATTCTTATCTATTGTTTCTTACTTGTATAATACATGTGTGTTTTATAAACAAGATTCAAACATGTTCTTATCTTTTTATGATGTTACACATTACGCCAACATGCACATGCAAAGAATACTGATCAAACTTTCGACCGTCTTTCATGTCAAATCATCTGTAAAAGACCTATATTGATTATATTAACTGAATAATGAACTATTATTGTGTTGATAGTCATAACAAAATGATAGTCATAACAACATTAATGATATCAATAATAATCTGACAGTGGACATATTATAGCGTTTATAATGCCAACGTTTCAGAGCATTTTTACACTCGTCATACTCCAGCGGCAAAGAAAGAGCCACTGCCAAAGCTCATTGTGAGAAATTGGATGTAGTCCGAACGGTCCCTTACATCTTTGCCAGCCTTCTAGAGGCACTTGAAGTAGACGATGACATGGAATTTGTGAATAAGGGTCAAGAGGCAACCCTCCTCCAGGTGCTCTTGTTCTAGTCATCGAGATGGAGAAAGCTTGAATAAAGACATGCTTAAGACTCTTTAAGAGGGCTGCCGGAGGAGAGCAGGAATTGAAACATGATTGTTGGAGAGGAGGGAGGGGGTGAGGGGTAGGGGGTAAGGAAGACAAAGGATCAAAATGACCCTCCTCCATGCGCTCTTGTTCTAGTCATCAAGATGGAGAAAGCTTGAATAAAGACATGCTTAAGACTCTTTAAGAGGGCGAAGGCTGCCGGAGGAGAGCAGGAATTGAAACATGATTGTTGGAGAGGAGGGAGGGGGTGAGGGGTAGGGGGTAAGGAAGACAAAGGATCAAAATGACCCTCCTCCATGCGCTCTTGTTCTAGTCATCAAGATGGAGAAAGCTTGAATAAAGACATGCTTAAGACTCTTTAAGAGGGCGAAGGCTGCCGGAGGAGAGCAGGAATTGAAACATGATTGTTAAAGAGGAGGGAGGGGGTGAGGGGTAGGGGGTAAGGAAGACAAAGGATTAAAATGACCCTCCTCCATGCGCTCTTGTTCTAGTCATCAAGATGGAGAATGCTTGAATAAAGACATGCTTAAGACTCTTTAAGAGGGCGAAGGCTGCCGGAGGAGAGCAGATATTGAAACATGATTTGTGAGGTGGAGAGGAAAGGGGGGGGAGGGGTATACACCGATTCGGTTTGGGGGTTTTATGTACCTGCCCGCCGGTGGCGGCGCTATAACTGGGGGGGCTTCTCCGATCCAGCTGACAGTACAGAGAGCTCGAGAGCGGTTACTAGCTAGCGGAGCAGCGACCCTGGCCGGCCTGGGCGAGGTTCGGTATAGGTATAGCATACCCGTTGCAATGTAAGCTAGCTAGCTGCAGTCAGACGCCCCCCAGTTATGGCGTCACCTTATGAGGGCGCACTTCCACCAGAAGTCGCCCGAATCGGTGTATAGGTAGGGAAGACAAAGAGTTAAAATGACCCTCATCCCGCCGCTCTTGTTCCTATAAAGCCGATAAAGAATGTTTGAATGAAGACATCTTTAAGACTCTTAAAGAAGGGAGGGGTGCTAGCGGAGGGGTGCGGATAGTGAAACATGATTATTGGAGGAGAATACATGAGGTAGTGAGGGGTGAGGGGAAAAAAAAGTGTAAACTGACCCCCCAGGAGCTCTTGTTGTAGTCATGACGACGGAGAATGCTTGAATAAAGACATGCTTGAGACTCGTGAAGAGGGTAGGTGCTGGCGGAGGAGAGCAGATATTGAAACAAATTTGATGGAGGGGGTGGGCGGAGCGGTTAGGGAGAAAAAAGTGGCCATCTATATCATACAAATAATACACAGCAGTGAGGGCATTAGTAAACAAAAAAAATACCCACACAAGGTACTTTTACTAATGCCCGAACAAAATGATGTGTATTATTTGTTTCATAAGATTATGTTATATTTGTTTTATAACAAAAATGTTGGTTTTATAACAAGATTTTACTAATGACCGGTCATTAGCATTTGAGAATGACCGGTCGTTATCAAAATTACGTGTTAGGCAAAATAAATGCCTGGCCACGTGTATACTCTCAACCAATCATTAGATTAGGAGTCACGTCATCATGTTTTAAAAACAAATAATGATTTTTTTTAATTTTTATTCGTTCAATAGTGCAAATATTCCCATTCGTTGAAAAATAAATGTTTTATTGAACTCATGAACATTCATTATTTTGTATACTTTTTGTCTCATGAAGATATGAAATAACTGTTACACTGTGTTGCTGACAACATTTTTCCCCTCTCTTCCTCTCTCTCTCTCTCTCTCTCTCTTTCTCCTTTTCTCTCTCTCTCTCTCTATTCATTCTCTCTCTCTCTCTCCCTCTCTCTCTCTCTCTCTCCGTCACTCTATATCTATCTATCTATGGACAGGGTTTTGCTTCATGGTAATACCATACATACAAACAAACAGATAAACAAGAATGGATGAATAGGCGGAGAGATACACACAAATAGACTAAAAAGTGAGAAAAGAGAGACGACGTCAGAAGGGGTATTACATGCCGCATTATATACTAAGTATCCTTTAAGCGCTTAATGTTCCTGAGACGTCCTTACGGGTTTTACGATGCTGGGTAGGCAGTCATGATGAGTAAAAGGGGAAAAAAAAGAGAGATCCCTTAATGGAATTGATAATCACATGATGGGCTGGACCCTGCCTGGCATGCATGCAACTGGCTTAAAGCTGACATAAAAGTGCCGAAAGGATGCATCGTGAGAAAAACGACACAGTACAAATTAGGGAGAAGAGAATATACCTGCGCACTGCTGTATAAGATGGTTAAGTCTATCCGAGGCAGCACGGCATTATTAGCTGTTTCTCCATCTACTTTGGTTATTGCGGAGGGGAGTGAATTACGGTTTTAATGCAGAGGGGATTGTGGGGAATTTACGGTGGAGGTACCACAATAGCTTGCCGGGAGGGAAAGCAGAAAAGAACTTATATTCAACATGATAGTTACAGTCTACATGTACTGTCAGTAGGACAGGAGGAGGGATATTTGAGATAGTGTTGGATATTAGGGAGAATAAGAGAACAAATAAGAAAGAGAGAGAGAGAGAAAGAAAGAGAGAGGGGGAGGGGGAGGGAGAGAGGGAGGGAGGGAGAGATAGAGAGAAAGGGGAAACAAGATAGTGGTGTTCTTTTTTAACGAGAGAAATCGTACTAACCGCAATATGAAGTATGAGAAACATACGCCCCATTATTTTACAACGTTTGTTCAAACAGCAAGCAGTAATCCATAAGCAGGTTTCATGTCTCGAGAGCAGAATAACAAGAATATTTTAGCATATTTTTGAATTATTCTTAAGTGCCTATTAGGCAAGAAGGATGAGTTTGTTGAATTCCCTTGATAGAAACTAAGCTCATCAAGTAATCTTTAGACAGTGTTATCCCTGTAAAGAGATCAAATACAAAATGTTGCATTATTTATGTGCATTGTATACAGGATAATAAAGTTCGTAAATTCAAGAGACCCTCGAGGTTTACAGGTGGAGTTCGGAGAATCACAACTTCACAATTCCATGAGTATTTTTACCTTCAGATAAACGAAACGTGGGCATCGTTTCACGCGATCATCATACATAAAAATGTGCCCATATCCAATTGAAAAGCATTTCAATGGGTTTTCTGGGAACTTGTTTCAATTTAATTCAATTCAATTCAATTCAATTCAATTTATTTCTGTTTCCAACAAAACATTAGAAAGGAGATAATGAGAGGGCACAATATAATATATCAAATTACATTTTGAGTCAGCGAGTAGAGAATGTTCTTGTATTCAACAACATCAACAACAACAACAAAATATAATTCAATGAGGTTTATTTTAAGACGCCGGTTTTTCGTGCATTAAATGCTGCTTAAAAATGCATTTAGTATTACTTCAAGCTATCCGTATTTTGACCAACACAAACATTTTGGCATGTTTGAAGATGTGTCCGATCTTCTTTAATGAAAGATAGTTAGATAGATGGCGTAAGTATTAAGTATCAGTGCGTTTATCTTCATCACCTTCAATCAGCACTTACACTGGAAGAAGAGGAAGAAGTAACTTCACCCCATAAATTACTTGATCCATTACTGTCATTATGTGATTGATTCGTTCATTGTATTGGGAAAAAAGTTTTAAAGGAATTGATGACATAGTTCTCTACCTCATCAGCCATGCATGAACAAATTCACACGATGCACTACTAAAGGCCCGGTCCCACTGCACGTACGGATGCAAAGAGGATGTAAAACGTAAACAAATCTTGCCATCCGTTGGAAAACGCTATGCATCCGTTCCGTACTCATTGTATACGTGTTTCATACGCTCTATCCATCGAGCATCCGTCCACTGTGATTTCATCCGCGCAAAAAGTTTTGAGCTGCACAAAACTTTTAGAACGGATGAACTTCCGCCGTGTACGATGTAAATCCGCGACAAATACGAGCAACAAACGTTCTATGTCCGTTATCATCCGTTAAACGTCCGCTGTATCCTTCTTGCATCCTCTGGGCATCCTCGCAACTCACATCCGCTGCAGCTGAAAACGGAAAGAGGGAGGAAAGATAAGGTACATGGAACGTCTATACATCGTTAGTAGCACGGAAATAGAAAGGATGTAAGCGTATGCATCTCGTATATAAAGTATTAAAAGCTGTCATCCACTTCCATCCGCTTTCATCCGCTAGGCTTCCGATGAACATCCGTTTAACATCCCCGCTACATACTACCAACGTCCGTTATTTTCCGTTCTGTTTTCGCAAATTTTGTCCATTTCTGGAGCGGATGAAAACGGATGGAGCCACCCGCGAAATTTTGCTCGTCCGCTGTGTCCTTTATGCATACGTTTCGTGTCCATCGGCCAGTGGGACCGGGCCATTAGAAGTTAGAACTATGATCTCAACAAGACTCTATACTCTTTTAAGACGTCTGAGAGTGAGAGAACATAAAAGGAAAAAGGAAACAAATCACCTAGAAATGATGTCTCAAACACCCCCTGTCTTGATGATTTCTTAAGCATCATGTTTAAAGTGCAGGATTACACCTCCAGTGACAAAACTAATCGAACACCAGGAGATACCGGCGTTGAAAGACTTTACCACCCCTGGGAAATGCTAATCATAGCCACATCCAGCACGTCAACGTCAAAGAAAAAAAATGGAATCTAGATTAATGAAACTCGTGTTGGCAACGCTTTGTCAGTGATTAAAAAGGTACATGAATGGCCAGTGTCTGATTTGCCACGTTTTGTTAATGGGTTCTCGCCCAGTGCATTTTCCTTTATTTCGATTTGGCGACAAAGAGATTGCGCTGACGTTGTCATGGCGATAAGAAAAACTCCCGGTTCACAATGAGAACTGTTATTAATGATTGACGGTTTGAAAGGGATATACATGGGCGAAGTTTTCTCGAAATGTTGAGAACATGATAATACACAGCAAGTAGCAACTATTCAAGACATCCATTTCATTATTCTGTTGACTTTGTTTTATATGGGTGTTTCCGTTTAATGTACCACTTCTTTCTGACCTACCTGACACACTATGATCTGACCATTTTTTTTTGCTATTCATTTTCTATACAGAGGCATTTTGATGAGACAGTTTCTGTAATTGGATTGTTTGCTAGTGAATATTCATGACATTATGCAAACTATTATAAAGATCGCACAATAATTTACGAGCGCGGTCATCTTTTCGTCACGCGAAAAATAAGATCAACATTTTAAAAAGTTCCTGAAATGACACTTTGAGTGAGAAATGTTTTAAATGAGTCAACTTTGTGATCTTTAAGGTATGCATGTCGATTTGGTAATATTGAAATGTTATGAATCTATTATGTTACTGCACGACTGCTAGCCGCAGCTGCCGGGCCGCTGCCGATCCCCGCCCCGGCCGGCCCGGGGATCGTTCTGCTGGGGCCTAATATAATGCAATTGCTGAATGCTCATATCAGCAGAGTATACATACATTGTCACATTCATGTCAATTTTATTTCTTTACTATATACGTATACTTATGTAAATGATACTGTTTTAAATTGTACACTCGTTTTTTTAAATGCAATGTATATCCATCTGCAATTAAGTATATGTAACTGCTATGCATGATTCAATAAATACCATACCATACCATACAATACCATACCAAACATAAAGCTAGGATTCTTTTTTCCGTCCTCTTTTCATGTAATGATTGTAAAAATATGTTTCATTCTTTCTTCTCAGAACTTTAGATTGATCAGTATAGTTCAGAGAAGATTCAAACTTTACCTAGCAAGAATGAACCATATTTTTACAATAACTTTATGGAAACTGGTTAGGAAAAAAATATTCTAACTTTATGGGCTACACTATTTACCAGGCCTGTATAGTATATACATGTATATCGGAATTGGTGTTCCGCAAGGTTATTCCCATTTTAGACCTACATGTATTCGCACTTACCATGATTTAAAATGGGAGGGGGTGCAAAAATTTTGTTTAATGTATTTTAAGTGTCACTTCCAGCACATATTTGTGAACATAGCTAACATGCATTGCTTTCATTATCACATTTAAAATTTTAAAAATAAACAAGTATTTGATACATAAAAGTAACTACATATCTACTACCGATAGCATCAAGCCTTGAACTGAACGGGGTTGAATTCAAACATTAGAAGTATTTTAGTATATTGATGGAGTTTTTTCTTCGGAATAGCTCACAGCTATAGAATAATATTGATCGACGTTGAAAATGAGTGGGTGATAAAAGTTCCTCGTGGTATCATTTTCATTGTCCTTGGCGTGGATTTGACTATTAATACTGAAATTCTAGAAAGGATAGGAAAGGAGATGGATGGATAGATAGGGAGATCGAGAGAAAGAGAGGGGGGAGAGAGAGAGAGTGAGAGAGAGGAAGGGTGAAAGAGGGAGAGAGAGAAGGGGTTGAACAAATGAGTGATAAAGACAGATAGGCCTATGGGAAGAATGAGAGAGACAGACAGAGAGGGAAGAGGGGGAGAGACATAAAGTGAGACATAGAGTGATGAAGAGAAACAAGGAGAAAGGGAGGGAAGAGGGGGAGAGAGAAGTGGTTGAGAGATATGATGATGAAGACAGATAGGGAAGAATGAAAAAAGGAGAGTGGAAGAGAAAAAGAAACAGAGAGCGAGACATAGAGTGATGGGGAGAGAGATATAGCGGGGAGAGAGGGGGTTGAGAGACAGTGGGGGTAAAGACAAACAGGGGAAGAATAACATAGAGAGAGGGGAGAGGGAGAGAGACATACAACGATGAAGAGAAAGAAAATGAAAGAAAGAGAGAGAGAGAGAGAGACTGAAGCCGAGGCTCAGAGAAAGAGGGCGTTATCGGGGTTTGAATTACTTCATAATAATACAAAGGATACCAACTTATAAAGCATTAACTATCAGTTCTAATAAAATTGCCCTTATCTGTAAAATGAAGACACTATCAAAGAACCGGTGCGCCTGTTTTTTCGACTCTCCTAAATAAGAGCTGTGCTTCCTATGAATTGACGTCGTCGTATTACGTTCTCTTGAGTAAACTTGATCTAGAACCTGACATCCAATACCTGACATCATTTATCAGCAAGGGCATCCCTAAGACTCGGCCGTTAAACTCGGATGAATAATACGAGAGGGATATCCAGAGAAAGTTCATCCCCTACACAAATCTCCCCACCCACCCATCGCTCAAACCCATTCAGTCAACGATTCTACAATTTTGTTATTCTGATTCAAAACCAAGATCGATTTCCTAAGTCGTCCGAATTACAATTAGACTGACTTTGTTTTCTCCATTTGGTCAAGCATAAAATTCAGCGTCGCTGAGATTAGAATGTTTACTGTCACAGAAAGCACTGTGTCCATAATAAATTTCTTCAAAATCGTACTTTCTTTGAGAAAAAAACGACTATTGTTTATCAAAGTACAAAATGTTGAAATATTTTCAATACAAACGCTCGTTATTGTTGCAATAAAGTAAGGCGGTATAACAAGCACAACGAACAAATTATTCAGTTTTTAAAACTTCATTTCATGATGGTATTTTTTTATTCAATAAGACTAACTTATATCTCGGGAAGGACAATTTTTGTGTAAAACAAAATTCCATATGGAGCCCCCCCCCCCCCCCCCGTCACACAAACACAAACACACGCACATACACACACAAAATGATCCATTATCAGATTTTAACTGGAACATTTCATTTTTGATGAATCACATTTTTGCCATTTTGAGGCTGGAAAAAAGTAAAAGCCTAGTTGGAAGTCATCATTCATCCCCAGTTCCTTAGAAACATTCCAGATTTGCCGACACATCTCCCCTGCAGCTCGGAATGTTTCCATTTACCTTTATTTTATCCGCTTTGTAAGGTATGATATTACCCGATGCTGATCACGTACCCACTGAGTATCAACGCTGTATCGGTTCCATCCCATGAGCGAGAGCTTAAAACCACTAAATACGTGGGTTGAAGAAGAATAGTTAAAGCTTAGATTCGCTAGTGCATCATCCATAATAATCACTCCCCCTCCTCTCTAACCCGAATCTCCACTCCCCCTCCCCCAAGAATGAATTTCTCAATATGGCTATTTCATGTCGTAATCAACATGGCATCCCTTCTCGAAAGGATGAAAAGTGCGAAAAATAGTGTTGCTGTTGATTGTTTTGTTTTTGAAAAACGAGTATTTACCGTGTTTTTGCAGTATTATATTACATGGAGAGAGCATAGAGTGGGAAAAGAGAAAAAGGAGGGAGAGCTGAGTAGGAGGAATGGTGTGGGTGAGATGGAGGTGGTTAAATTGTCAACGTCCTAATGTAGAGTATGCTGAAAGAAGTACCCCCTCCAAACAACAACAACAACAACAACGACAACGTGACGTGACTGTTTCTAGTTAGTATCTCAAATACATGTAGTTTATAGATTAAATAGAGTGGTAGGGACAGAGAGAAAGAACAGAGATTTTGAAAGAAAAGAGGGGGAGGGAGAGAAAAAGGAAAGAAAAGCAGAAATGAAAAGTTGAAAGAGGGATAGTCTACACAATGCATCGATAAGCTATATATCGGGTCGTAAGAATCGGGTGTACATGACATATGAGCCGCAGGCAGTCAAGGTATATAGTAAAGTGTTAAGCCCCAGACTGCCCCTATTGATGGCTACCTTGATTTCCCCATGGTCTTTAAACCCTATTGTGCAAGACCTCAATCTTTGCCATGTTGCCCAACTCGATTATTTCCAAGAGGAATTCCTTCACTTTCATCTGGGTAAGTAAGTACTCTGGAGATGAGAGGTTGCATGCAGGCTTCCAGGGGAATGTGGCGAAGCGCGTGCATATTATGGAGAATTATTATTTTATAATCACATTTTGAGGCATGGTACCGAAAATCAGCACAGAATGCTTTAAAAGCGCCAGCGACCAAACATACTAAAAAAAAGTTTGTATTTGTACTGTTTTTACCTTGAGGAACTATAATGAGAGAAAGACTGCGCGACAGAGAAAGAAATGGAAAGAGAGAGTTAGCGACAGATAAAGAGAAAGAGAGAGACAGGGAGAGAGAGAGAGAGAGAGAGTGAGAGTGAGAGAGAGAGTGAATCCTAATCAATGGTAGTTTAATGTGTGTATAAAGGTACCCTTAAAATAAGCATTTTAGTGAACAGGCTTCGACAGACGAAGAACCTGATCGAAACTGAAGAAACTGGTGAAAGTGAAGGTAATAAAAAGACATGGAAAAAGAGGTAACAACATTGTCATCGAAGTTGTTGTCGAATTATCGGGCAAACCTGATTCGAACTATAGCCGCAAGAATCAACAAGCCGATTTGCCGGGACGATTAGAAATAAATAACTACACCCACTATACATTCGCCTGAAACCCTCTCAATCTTTAAAACAAGAATGGTTAGGTAAAACGAATTCAAAACACAGGCGTAGCTGGGTCTTATTGAATGAGGGGGAGGGGGGAACTAGGTCCGATCAGATTTTTGGACATAAGTGGTTAAACTTTTCTAATACAGAAGCGGATGAAACAATTATTGTCGACGATATGTGCTGTCATCCTTTCAGCAATGCTACCACATGATTTAACATAATCCTTGCTCGTGAAAGCTCCAAATGCTAAGAATCTACAATCAGTAATTTTGGATTAGCCGTTTTCTACCCCCTCCCCTCCCCCTTACAACGGCGCCCCCGTTCCCCCCATCCATTCGTCTTGGCCTCACCAACTAATTACCAGCTAGGGCGGTTAAGATGAGTACCACGTGGACATCATCATTCACGGGCTATCGAATACACGTGCTGGAAAGCGAAAATAGGATAACAGTCGAATTGGAAGATGCCCCAAAGGAAAAGAAAATTTGATCCTTTCGACTCGCAGATGAATAATGTTTACTGACTCGGCGAGCAAGACGGAAATCTGTAATCCTTCCTTATGCTATTATGATAGTAAAAAGAATATGCACGGGCGACTGTTATGAGTATATTATGGTTTCTGATTTTGTGCTTTAAGATCTTATACATGAAGCTCATGCATTGTTGGTGCGAGAAAACCTGTTTTGCTTACTCCCATTTAGTAGCAGCCGAGCCTTTTGAAACGGGATAATAAATCTCTGACTGCTGTAAAAACATACACAACACAATTTAATATCCAATCGCTTATGCTTTTAAAATATCAAAATGATCGAGAACGAGAGTACGACGCACATCCCGATCCGAGGCGTAATTTCCATTATTATATGGCCAGCCTTCAATAATACAATGAAATGACTTCCTAGGGTAAACACGAGATACCCAAACCTTAATAACGATATATTTCCATGCGAACTGTAGCCTCCAAAGCAATAAAATGAGAGAGAGGCCAGAAGGATATGCCGTTTAAAGCTGAAAACAACACACCGACGTTGCAATGCAATATAACAGTGCATCAATACGCATGATGAGCAACGGGTTTGTCATTTGTAGACAGAATGACTTCAATAAACATGATAAATCTGGATATATATTGGTGATTTAGATGTTTGATGCGTTTTGGGAGGAAATTTATTGATGTCACTCCCTCATTCGTAATACTTGCAGAGATGAAACCTGAGGCCAAGGTCATTACCGGGACTTGCCTTGTAGCATGCGCTCAAGTCCGGAAGGGACCACTCATCCTGGCTCTCACATTGCTCTGGCCCTTAGTCCTCCCCATCATAAGAATTTAGAGAGAATATGTGGGGAGAGGGGCGGAAACAGAGCGTGAGATAGAGAGAGAGAGAGAGAGCGAGAGAGAGAGAGAGAGACAGGGGAGAGGAAGAGAGGGAGAGAGAGAAGGTAAAGAGAGAGAGAGAGAAAGAGAGAGAGAGAGGAGAGAGGGAGAGAGAGAGGGGAAGGGAGCGAAAGAGAGAGAGAGAGAAAAAGCGAGAAAGAGAGAGAGGGATAGAGAAAGATAGAGAGAGAGAGAGAGAGTGAAAAGAGGAAGAGAGAGAGTAAGAGAGAGAGAGAGAAAGAGGCAGACAGACAGAGAGAAATGTTCTCAAACTTTCACAGAAACACAGAGTAATACTTATTTTGTTGCGATTGTTTCACATCTTCATTAGATAAGTATATTTGTATAATGTGTATGGGAGAGAGACAGATAGAGAGAGAGAGAAAAAAAAGAGAGAGAGAGAGATAGAGAGTAATATAATAGTTATTTCTTTGGGATTGTTTCATATCTTTACTAGATAAGTATATCTATATAATGAGTATAATGTAACAATGTGTTTGTAAGTGGGTGTGCGTGCGCGTATGTATCTTTATAATGTTTATGGGAGAGATAATGAGAGAAAAATGATGGGGAGGAAAAGGGGGAAAGGGAGGGAAGATAGAGGGAGGAAGGAAGATGGAGGGTTGGATGGGGGTAAAATTAAGGTTAAACAAACCCTTCCCCTCCCCATTCCCTCCCAAACCGGCCAAATAGTCCCTAACTCGATCGCTCCGCTATCTTACATTACGTTCAGCTATTAGGCCATTACAAACTGATTGCGAGGATGAGAAAGAGAAGCAAGGAAAAGAGAGAGAGAGAGAGAGAGTGAAAGGGAAAAATAGAAAGATAGAGAGAGTGAGGAAAACAGACAGAGACAGAGAAAAGGGTTAAACAGCTCCCTCTCAACCCCACTTTCCTTGATAGCTCCTTGCATCTTTTTTTCCTTGTAAACATCAGAGCACACTTTCCTTCTCGCTATGATTTAAGATTTAAACCGAGGAAATCCATGTTACATGTTGAAACACCCTTCTATTATTCATTTTTCCTTTAAGAGACCGAAATTAAATGAGACCAAAATAATGTTAGGACATTTAGAGCATGGCTCTGCCTTTGTGGGGCGCGTGTGTCTAGAAGGTTGGGATTCACCGACCTTTGTAGTTGCCTGAAATACAACAGAGCAAGGACATCGAATGAGAAGTGGAAAGAGGGATTCCTCTTAATAATAATAATAATATAGAGTATTTGTAATGCGCCAACTTCACATGATTAATGTGTTCAAAGCGTGTGGAGAAGAAAAGCTATAAGTACACAAAAATACACACAAAAATACACACAAAAATGAACAAGGACAATGTGAAAGTAAAACTAAATCTTAGTTTTCGGTTTCATTCTCTCTCTCTCTCTCTCTCTCTCTCTCTCTCCCTCTTACCCTCCCCCCGCTCCCTCTCTCTCTTTCTCCATCTTCATCATTTAATGGCGGGAAGGGGGAGAGTGAGTATTCATTTTCCTCATGCTCGAAATAGATACCCTCCGGGCAATTTACGAGAACATTCAATTCATTAATATTGGGGACTCTGTTTTGGAATAGATATTGGGAATCTATTGACAGTTTATTGCATTTCAAAAAAGGCAAGGTATATTAAAGTCAGCTCGGAATCTGTATCAGAGCTTTAATACCTAACATGCTGACAATACCAAGTAATCGTGTTTTGGCTTTGGTACGCAAGACGTTCTTGAATATACCTTAAGTCCCTATGACTCAAATCATGCCATTATTTTATTTTCGTCACGTTTGTTGCCCTGTTTTTCCCATTCTCCATATCTGCCCCTTACCTTCTTAACGGCGTATCCATTAATCATTCACACATCTTTCTCTCCCTCCCCATGCCCTTGCCCCCTTGCCCCTCTCTCTCCCCCTCTGTTCCCCCTCTCTCTCTCTCTCTCTTTTTTTCAGCACGAACTATCTTCCAATTTTGTTCCTCATTTATTTCAAAATGTCAGAAATAAGATTCTCCCTCAAGCATAAACAATGGATCCTTTAACATTTCTATTAAAAAAATATCGCCGTCCCTAAATAGCACTATTAACTTGGTAATGAGCTCTCCTGCTTTAATCCTTCTTAAGGTTTAGCCACAGAAGTCCATGAGCCAATATTAGAAATGTACTCGTCTCTGGGTCCCAGATACGGTTATTGTTTCCCCTTATAAGTCGAAGATGCCGTTCGGCATTTTTCGGGATTTACGCACTGAGCCCGGCACTGAGCCATCCGAGATCTGTTTCAAATTGCTTTTCAAAGGGACCGACCTCACGCAGAGGAGCCGTGCCTTCCCCAAAACCCAATCACATTGTGATGATATCATGCACGGGTAAACACAGGGGATGGGGTATAAATCCCTGTCAAAATACCCCCCCCCCCCCCTACAAAAACACACAAACACATGCACATACACATGATTTTCAAGAAAAATGAAATAAATTTAAAATAATGATAATAATAGCTAGTTTTTATATAGCGCTTTTCAGGACGAAGACCCTCTCAAAGCGTTTTACATTTATATTTTATTGCACACAGTGTATGCACATTCTCCACTCCCCGGGGTCAGAGATGGAGTGTAGGTTCACGCGAGAGATCTAATGGCTCGGTTGCGATCACCCCCCCCCCCCTCATCCTCGAAAACGAACTTACGCCACTGCTTTCGTGACAGGTCTAGGAACAACTCAACCCATGTTGCGAGGACAAGTTACTGGATGAAGTCTCTCATTTCGATGCAACGATGATGCGATCCTGATACCATGATAACGCACAGCTGGAGGACTTCGTATTTTTTAAGGAGGTTCGGTGATGTTGGGTCTGAGATCCAGGCTGCCATTTGGATTTGAAAGCGGATGCAATCATATTGGTGTAGATGGACAGGGATTTGAAGATTAGCAGGAAGGATTGAAATACGCATAATCAATCTTGCGCGATGGGAAGGAAGGGTTTAAAGGAATGACTTGCCCCCCAAACAAACAACAACAACAAAAGTTATAATAATAATATAATATGATAACGGAAAAATGAATTCATGAACAAAATATACAAATTTAAAAAAAACAGTAATAATAATATATAATAATAATAATGATGATAATAATAATGATAATAATAATGATAAGATACAAACAAAATAATGACAAAGGACGCAAGAAAGAAAAAAAGAGAAAAATGAATAGAACATGACGTATCCTAGTTATTTGAAAGTTTCCTAGCATTCTAGTGAAGCTTTACCACCTGCAGACCTTGCCTTCCTTTCGCTTTCCCCCATTCTTGTCAATAGCTACATGCATACGCTACAGACGATGCTTGTACAGTTGCCTGCCTTGCTACAAAGCGATCCATTTAACATGATGACGTCACACATTAAAGATCTAATTGATTTTGAGTAATACAATTGTGAAATTTTACTGTAAGATTAAAGCCTTTCTTAAGTGTTGGGAGCCTCAAAAATGTTATGGCCAAAATTCACCTAAATTTAATAATGATGTGAAAGAGGATGTCATTTAACGAACACTCTGCAAGGGTTTCAAAACAAATATTTTTGAAACGGAATATTAATGAAAACACACCATATTGAGGTTTTCTGTGGTAAGCAGAAACCTCAGTTTGTATTCTTTCATCAATGTCCGTCTTATAAACACATTTGTTTTGGAAATCCTTGCAGAATGTTGTGTTAAATTACATCCTCTTTCACATCATTATATAATTTAATTGAAATTTTGCCCTGATATTGTTGAGGATCCCAACTCTTTAGAGAGGTTTACAGTAAAATTTCATCATCAAAATATACAAGACAAATGTTATGAGTACAAATATATCATTTGCGCTAGTTCTCTTTCTACGTGACTGGAAAATGGAAACCTTTCATTAAAAAGTATGTTTTATCTGTTCTAACCTGAATAAAACTTTCAGTTGATCCAATAAAACAACTCCTGGAGCTAGACTGACCTCGATCCAGTACCTGAGCCATTACTCATTCATTCTTTGTGCCCACTTAAGGATTTATTTCAAACACGTAAAATTTGCTTTTCACAAGAAAACATTCATTAATTAATATGAGAGCATGTTACTCAATGAAACATCGAGAAATCCCCAATTGACTACAGTCAATGACAGATATGCCGCCTACATTGGTGTAAGTGCGTTGAGGATACATCCCTTAATTCTACTTAATGGCTGCATGTCCCCATTAGTATCTTGCAAATCGATTCGGTACATTGGTTCTAATTGTTCTAATGGCATCATTATCATATTAATGGTTCGGGAACAGATGCTGTTCTATAAGCTATGAACTTGCTTAAATGGGAAAATTGACAATTACGAGACCATTTACTACGGGTGCAATGCACGATTTATTAGCATGATCTGTTCTTTGAACAGCCCCTCGATACACTTCGTATCGACTCAGACTATCAGTTCCTTTTCCATCCGTTGATGTTTAATCACTCTAGTCGTAAGTTTTTCTTCTTCTTCTTTTTCATTTTCGTCTCCTTCATCTTCTTCATCTTCGTCTTCTTCGTTTTCTATTTTGTATTACTCTTCTCCTTCTTCTTCGTCTACCTCTTTTCATTTTTGTGTAAATGGTTCAGTTACATTTAAACGCAAAATTTGGGTGGTATTCTCGAAAGCGGCCTAAGTTAAACCAGGCCTAAGTTAAACCGTGGTTTAGTTAGGCCAGGCTTAACTTAGGGCCGCTGACCTAAGTCATTTTCATTTCTCGAAAGGTGGCCTAGCTGATCCATGGTTTAAACCTGGCCTAACTTAGTCCATGGATTATTCACCATGGTTACAGTTTCTGCACATGCTCAGTACCGAAACTGCGACGTCACAATTGC
>JAVYIG010012744.1:0-51557 GCA_035222895.1 Strongylocentrotus droebachiensis | reverse complement strand
CCATTTTTGCAATGGTATGATTCCAATGGTATATAATCTTAAAGAGTACTATTTATGATTTTTATTTTGATATATAAAAGATAAATTTTATATTAGTTATTTTATTAGAAAATCTTAATTATAGATGGTCTGCACCTTTTTGTCCTTGCTGAGTATAAGTCCAAAGCAAAAGAAAGTTTTTATAGTCCAAATTTTTTTTTTATTGGATGTGAAATAAACTGAAATGGAACTTGATATTATGGTCAGCAAGTTGACCATCAGAAATTTAGAATACAGAAAAAATCATAATGAAATAGACTGATTCTTATTTTTGTTTTTAGTCGTGATTCAATCTGTTGCATTTCTCACATATTTAAAAAAACAATGGGAAAAAAAACACCACAACCACCACATGACCACAACAACCAGAAGAAGGTTTACAATGTAATATACTAAGGCTCTGAACAAAGGTTGTCTCTCTTTATTCTGTGTAAGAATTTTGAACCTGTATTTTTCTCTTCTTTGATAAATTAGTCAAACAAGCCTTTTCTAATAAAACCGGTCGAAACATAAATAAGTTCCTTTTTTTAAACAAGTTATCCTTCTTCCTTTTTTAGTACAGACCTCTATATGTAAATAAGTCTTCTAGGCTTTTTCCCCTCACAGTATTAAATTTTATAGCTTCAGTTCAGTACCTGAAAGTATTCTTATCATAGATTCACCAATTTGTCATCAATTTGTCATCAATTTACATCAAAGATATCAAGACTGTTTGAAGGGAATTAGAGAAAAAGAAGGAAATGGAATGTACATGTAGGAGGGAAAGAGAGAGAGAGAGTGAGAGAGAGAGAGAGAGGGGGGGGGGAGAGAGCGAGAGGGGAGAGAGAGAGAGAGAGTGGGGGAGAGAGTGAGGGAGAGAGAAGAATAAGGGAGAGAAAAAAGAAAGAAAGAGGGATAGAGAGAGAAAGAGAGAGAGAGAGAGGGTGTGAGCATTGTGGCAAATATTAATGTCAATTGTAGACAGAAAGAAAACACAGCATTAGGATTATAATATACAAGAAAGGACTAGAAAGATTCTTATAGAACAAATTTAGACTGCGTACAAATAAATGAAAGAAGGGAATGAATTAATGGGTGACAAGTGAGAAAAGAAATGTATACAAGTCGGTTAATGAAACCCACAATTCATCCTTCAATCTAATAAAACAATCTGTTATTATCCAATTGTCCTTATATATTTTATTGCTAAGATTATGTGTGCAAAACAACTTATTTATAGAGAAATGACAAACATTGTTTACATCTTAATGCGTTTAAAAGAAATTTGAGATACTTTAAACTCCTAAATGTTCGTGAATTTTGATTTAAAAATAAGCCAACCTTAACATTGATAAAAAGTGGAAAGGAAAGAAAATGATTGATGTATATACGGAAATTATAAGATAAATCAAAACAGAAAGGAATATTAATTAGCATTTCTCTATGAATGTCAAATGTATATGACATCGATATGTGCATGTCCACAACCAGAGCAAAATACTTTGAAGATCCCATTGTTGTTCTTGATATACCGGTAAGGTGAAAGAGATTTTTATTAGTAGGCAGTTTTTCCCGATCCATGAGAAGGGTAAATGTCAAAAGGAGTCGATTATACATTTCACGGTTGAAATCATGAGTTGACATTTCAAGATCTTCATCATGGAGATCATGAATGATTGTGTTGACACAAAGAACCCATTCAGACTAGACACAAACATGTAATGAAACGTATAAAGAATCATCATCAGGCTGATCATCATATTGCAAAAGCAGCATACAAATACGAAAATGTCTTGAAACAGAAATACACAAGATCATAAAAAGAAACTTGTTTTGGGGAAGTGTTGAGTGTTGACTGGCATCATAAGTTTAAGTGTCAGTTTATTTAATAGGATTGTTCGAGGAGGCAAGATGAAAGTGACATATCAAGGTGCATCCCAGATAAGCGTCGCCCAGTTATACGTTTTTTGTACAATATGTCATTCACAGAAGAAGAGACCCCGATTCCTTGTAGCGTGTACAAGGATGCTTAAACCCCTGTTCACCATAAGTTTTATAATTTTTGCTCTATAATGTTTCGATATCCAGCATTTTGTTTTACTGTTACCTGGTATGCGACGTTAAGACTAAAATAATTATCACCCACCATATAGCTACATGTCTTAGCCAAATTTCAAATAGCCATATTTATGTTAACAATTTTGCTAGTCTGAACAGGAGTGTCCATTTGAAAAACAAAACAAAACAAAAAGCAGAGATAACACTTGCTGAATTGAAAGCATGTAGTAGGGTACAAGGTTATATATTGATTTGAGAGCGGTGGAAAGCTATGCTCCCTATTGTGATTATAATGGGTCAATGTCATAGCCGTTTAATTCCCCCTTGTTTGGTTTCTTTGTCTAATTACAAACTGTGATTTTCTTCGTGTCTGCACAATTGCTTGGTGAGCAGGGAGGATTTTCTCATTAGATTGGCAATATTTATCTTTCTTGTTACCATGGCAATTATGCAGCACTGTATCCCTTCAAAGGAGAAGCCTGACTCAATATTAGTTTTGATAATAAATGTGACTGAAAACTGAAAGAAAAAGAGGAAAAGATTGTGTTTTCTAATTTGTTATATACATGGAGATATAGATCAAACGCGAATTGACAATTTCGTGAAGCACATTTCTAGCATCTCTCTCATTTGATTTGTACTATAAATAGAAAGTTGTCAATCAAACGCGAATTGACAAATTCATGATGCACATTTCGACTTTTCGAGTATCTCTCCCATTTGCTTCTTACTAGAAAATTGTATGTGCAATGATAAATATTTACCAAACAATACATGTAGATGGCTGGTGCATGTATAACTAAATATTCCTTTTACATGACTTGGGGAAACCCCATCCTGATATTAAGTCCCTTTTTTCCCCATTATTATTAAAACCAACTACTGTAGTATCAGGATGGACTTTCCCTTGACGCCATGTGTAGGCCATGTACATGTACTGTAGGCACAGGCATATGCCTCAAATTTTGTTTTTAAATAAATGACAAGCAAAAATACAAAATTGTAATGGGGTGGGGCACCCCTGGATACTCCATTGTTTTACACCTATCCTTTTTTAACTTGAAAATATGAGAAATAGAATGATTCTGATTATTAAAAACAGCTGTTAGCCTGTTACCATTGTGCATATCCTTGGTTACTTGTTACTGTGTTTACATGTAGGTCCACCGCAGTTTGCCAGTGCTAAAATAAAACCTTTGTGTGTAGACATAATGGAGTGAATACAGGAATTTATAAATCAATAACTTGCTCAGATAATGGAGATCCCTGTTTAGGCATAAATGAAGTAAATGTTATACTGCATTCAATAGAGGCGTACGTACACCTGTACATGTATACAGCGTTGTATTCATGTATTTCAGTCAAGTCTGGATGCTCGTTATTTTCCCACTTAAAGACGTTTTCAAGCCCCCCCCCCCTTTTTTAGGGAAGTTCTAAATTACATGTAGTATTATCTTTCAAATGCCGTTGGAATTTAACCTTTTCATTTTGTTTGGCCTGCAAATGGGACATACATGTACAGTTGTACCTTTACATGTAGATTAACATGTAGATTTCATTATTATTTAAGTCAATGCTCCTTACTAATTATTTGGAAGGGGGTCAGTGTGTACGTCCATGTCTCCAACTTCTAGCAAGTCGTCTGGATAAAGTTTAAGATTTAAAGATGTTATGAGACCTGTGAGTGTGATACATGTACCTGCCCTTCCTGCAAACATGGAGTACTCCATGCTGCAAACCAACCTCCCTCTCATGATAGGAGAAATGCCACTTCTGAGCTTTAATTGCCCCCTATTTGAATACTGCTCTGTGTGCCCTGTCTTCTCCTTTCCCTCTCTTTATCAATTTCATCTTTGTACTCCTCTTTTCAAAGTACGTACTGTACTTGTAGCATCCTTAAGATGTAAGACCAATTAAGTGATGGTTGTATAAAGTGCTTTTATGTTCTTGTGAAAGTTGTAGCAGCTGAGGTCCTCATCAAGTTTCCAGACAAACATATATTGTGTTAGGCTACTTTGTGTATCATCACCATAGTCGTCGGTCTTTCCTTGTCATTTTGTCAACCGGATTTCTATTGGTGATCTTTATAATATGTCATTCTTGTGGCTGAACTGTAGTTTTAAAGGTAGGCGTTACTACTGCAGCTAGAAGGGATTAGACCACACAGCGAGCCATCGAGGTCACTGTGACAGGTGGCCATCTCATTAACTCAGCTCTCATTTAACATAAGAAAAAGAGGATCATGGGGGACCAACAGGCACCGATTTGGGAAGTTTTCTATATAGAGGGAGCAAGTAGCTACAAGTAGGACAGTGTGCCTTTAATACCTCTGTATAAAATGTTTTGAGTTAATGCCCTTGTGGCTATAAACGGACGGTTCGTGCAACACCACTGAAAAAATTGTTACAGGTATTTCCCTGTATTTAAAGTTTTGTCAAGACACTGAAAGTCGTTTTGCTGCTTTTTGTCTGAATACCACCTCAAGTATTACCCTCCTTGAACTCTGATAGATGGCTGAACGTCCCTTAATTAGGATAAGCTGTAATCATTCATCTAATGCCCTTTTGGCATGTAATGTCTCTCAGGAGAATTTAATTCTATTCAATTTCAGGTTTATTAAAAAATACATGTGTTGCAGCCCAATGGCTGAATTGGTAATGTATACAATTAAAAGACTCATTGCATATTTCAAACATAAAATACAATTGATTTGTCAATATTGAAATATATATACGGTAGTTAATATGATAAGATTGCTTGGGCCGAAAAAAAAAAAACAGAATATAACATGTAGTCAGAATAACGGAGAGGAGAAACATGGAGAAAAGAATTAACAGAGGAAGTTGTTAAAATGCATACGTGTACATCAAAAAGTTGTATACATGTATTTTTAAAGAGTCATTAAAACAATTTACAAATATTAAAAAAAGAAAAAAAAGAACATATTCCTTTCATAACATTGTTGACGTTTGATATTGCAAGTATTTGTCCAGTTATATCGTACAAAACATTATTAAGTCTTAATTCTTTGGTGTCTTTTGAGCATTTAAGTCTTTCAAGTCTTGGTTTGATTCATTCTTTACGTGCGCGGATGATAACTGGTATCCGTTGCTGGTCATTAAGCGTTTCTTAAATAGAATGATACTCTGTTTGGAAGGTAGAACACTGTATATTTCTTCTTTCTCTTCTTCTTCCTTGTCCTTTTTGTCCCACAATGAGTTTTCCGGTGTCTAGCAACTCCCAAGTTCTGTGTTGTATTCCACAAATCTTGGTCGATTCTCTGTTTTCTGGTTGTAGAAGCATTATACTTGTCGCAAATGTAAGCTAGTCTTTGTTTGATGTTAATGTTGTTGTTGTTGTTCATCTTGTTCATGTATGCCAGGGGGCGGGCCTGGGTTGGGGTGCACATCTCCACATTCGATGAGAGCTAATTGAAATGTTGATGTAGTGTTTCCATTTAATACAGGATATGGAATCCAAAATACTTCAGCACTTTCACTTTATGCTCATACCTGTATGTGTAGTTTGACACAGAATCATTGGTATGCTGTGTACAGTGTGTAGATTTTGGACGTGAAGAATGGTGCCAATCACAGGGAAAAATTATTTTAAAAAATTTGGGGGCTATACTTTTCAAGCTTGCTTGCATTAAAATTACACTCTTTAATTTGTTTTGCATTGAACACTATGCACATTTTTTTGGAGCTCTTTTATGACTTTCAGGGGCTCTTTTTGGCGTTCCAGGTGCTAATTTGCCTGATTACAGCTTTCCAGGTGCTAAGGAGTTCCAGGTGCTAATTTGCCTGGGCCCCTGTGTATTTTTTTCACTGGCCAATCACAAAGAGTGAATAGGCTGAAGTAATCTCCCAGTCAAGAAAGCAATCAGATTAAGATGTCAAGGTACTTTAAATATACCACTACTTTACATGTAATAGTATGGCAGCATATATCAGCATCAATTTCAAGTGATAAACTACTGTACATACACTACAATTCAACACCAGATTCCAGCATAAATGGTCCAGCAAGTTCCATGATAATTCACAATAAATCTGGTATCATAACTGATCACGATAGTAAACGCATTACAACAAACTTGACAAATCAACTGTAGCTCTCTGACGGGCGACCTAAAATGTAGGTGAACACATTACAGAAGCTGTAATATTTCTTATAATGCCCCCTTTGCACTCATTGTGTCGGTTGCATGTTCATCAGGAAAAGCTGTAATCATTCTCCTAATGCTCTTTTGGCACATAATGTCTCATAAGATAAGCTGTATCATGCTTCTCAATACCTTTCTTGCTCTTATTGTGTTGCTTAAATGGAAATTCATTACCTTGAAAGCAAACTCCAGTAGAAGAAAGCAGAACAAAATCAAAGAAACATGCTGGTGAAAGTTTGGATGAAATCAGACAAAGAATGAAAAAGTTATGCATTTTTGAAAGTTGCAGTCACTAAAGATATGAAATCGGACATACTATTACATGTAGTGGTATATATTTAAAGTACCTTGAACTCTTTAATACCAACAAATCTGATTACCTGCTTTCTTGACTTGGAGTTTACTTAAAGGTAAAGACCAGTATTGGAAACGCCCCAATTTCAAAAAATGAAATGGAAGCTCTCATTACCAATCATGTGAAAGAATATGTTTTGACTAATACATGATGATACAAATTTTGCCGGGAAACCGCCTACTAATTGATATATTTGGTAAATTAGTTTATCTATTGGTCTGTGAGAGATAAACGCACGTGTCGCGCACGTGTGTGTATAGTCCCATATACATCTTTCTGTGTACAGTGCTTGTAACTTTACGAAGACTGGGCCAAATTTCTTATCATTTTGATGATTCCAGAACCTTCCAGTACACACCAATACTTATATGCTAGATATTCATCCTTTTCTGGTCCATTCCACAACGTTTCTTTCACAATGCAATCGCATGACTGGTCTTTAGCTTTAAGCCTATTCACTCTTCATCTTGGAAAAATCACAGTGTGTCTGGATTGACAATTAATGGCCTACTTAAAAGGATTATCTTTTATTGTGTTCTGCATCCTTTTGTGCTCATCTCTTTGTGATTTGCACCATTCTTCAGGTCCAATATTTGAAAGTTGCAGTCACTAAAGGTAAGGAGCTCTTCAAAGTGGCTACCGGTATATTGGTATATGTCTGTGATGTAGTGGCAGACAACTTTCCCACTGGTTCCAACACACAAAATGACCAACATTTCAAGAACAAAACAATTAAGATTCAATGCCCTTTTTGTTCTCATCATATTGTTTAAGGTCTCTCTAGCTAAGCCGTAATCATTCTTCTTCTACCCTTCTGGCACTCAGATGGGTTATAATGTCTCTCAAGAGAAGCTGTAATGCCCTTCTTTAACTAGTACTTTATTGGATGTCTACCTAGACAAGCTGCAATGATTTTGACACAATGTTTGTCAAAACACATCTGCATCCCACACACGCCTCAGGAGTGATCCCGCGAAAAAGAACGGAGGAAGACAGAGAAGAAATTGTGACCCGCAAAATTTGTTATTCCGTCTCCCAGCCTGAAGGGAATGTGATATATAGCAAGGGAAGTAATTATCAGCCTTTTGAAAGAGTGAGAGAAAATTGAACGCTGACGTGAGATGAATATTTGTTGGGCTTTCTAAGGACAAGTCTCACTGGGTTATCCGCTCAAGATCTGACACCTCACGGAAAGACGTGAGGAAAACTGGGTTTGCAGAGATGAGGCAATCTGTTACTATAGCAACACATCACCTCCGGGTAGTCCTCTCCTCTCTTCCGTTTTTCTCCATTTCTTTGTTTTCTCTTCTGGACTTTGGTCCTTAAGAGTTGGGTGGGGCAGAAGAGTGGGTAGCAACTTGAATCAGGATATTGGTTCCAAAGGCTCTCTAAGAAGATAATTTCAACATTCAAATAGACATTTGTGCATCACAGAGCTCATATGTGCAGACATTTTTTTATTGTGGAGAGAAGGTGAAAACAAATTGAAAAATGTGACACTTTTATGAATTACAAACTCATGCAGATTTAAAAAAAAAAAAAATGGTCATGAAGTATTTGTAATTATGTCTTTTTCTTCAAAAATATATGAGATCTTCCCACACCCGCCACCCACTCAGTAAACAGATCCCTCTTGTGCACATATTTATGGTTCAGTTTTGGATCTTAACTCTTTTCAACTAATATATTTTATATTAAATTCATGTGAAATTGTTATTTGCACACAGTAAAAGTTCATTGTTATGTGCTCCTCTTTTCACATTATTTTTTTCTCAAAGAATGACTCGCTGGCAGAATAATCTCTCGGGGAAAAATGAATGATGAACTCTTCATGTTTTTTCCTCAAATTAAATTTTCAAGTGAACAAGTGAACAAGCAACCTATATATTTACCAGGTTGGAACATATGTCACAGTATGTGAATCCACATTTTGCATTCATCTGACAGAATATTGGAGCTCTTAACTCATATCGTTCCGCCTACATGCATTCTGTGTATACTATTGTGCCTATAATATTTGACTTTTTGCCAAAATAAACAGTTTGGAATGTAGTTATTGCACACTTATCTCACTGCAATATGATAAGAGCAAATATTGTTTCCAGATAAGTATGTACAGTCATCCAGTACCTAAAAGCAAAGTTTATCCAAGAGTGACAAAGCTTTGTGTTTGTGATATCAGCTTTGTTTAGCATCGAGTTGAAGTGTGGTCTGTGTACAATGTGTAAACATGTACATGTAGAGTTGCTGAATTTTACATTTCGGTGTGCCTTTGATACACCAAATCCAGATTCTCCATACTGCCCCAATTGTCTTCTAGCTCATTTAAACATGCCTTAATTAGAATCATGCCTTAGATTTAATAAATTTGAAATAACACTATACTACTGTAGTCATCAAATAAATTAAACTCTTGGCTAGGTGTAGTTGATAATGGTTGATGATGTTATGCCTAACTTGGACTTAACAAGATATATCTATATTAACCATAAATAGTAATTTATGTACATGTAGGACCTATATACTTTCTAGATGAAGATCCTATAGTTATACATGAGATATAATGATTGTAGTGTGCGGAACATTATTGTGCCGGGAGGGAGAGGTACGTATCGAGAGGTTGGATTGATGGGTTTCAAATTGCCCTTAATTGTGCCTGCTGCTCGCACGCGCAAAATGAAGGGGAAAGACGAAATGGGATTGGTTTTCATCTTTGTGGGACCATTCTCCATGTAATCAGATTAGCAGCGATCAAGCCAGGCTGCAGACGTGTAACATGATCTCTATTTTCAGGGATTTATTGGATTCTGTGATGTTTATAGCGATAAGAGATCCCCATTAAAGGTATTACACTTATATGTCCTATTTGCAGCCAACCACACATTCTGTAGAACTTTGCATGAATTATGAATATGTCACGTATGTCCTATCTGTGAGATCTAAACGTTAGTAATGTCCTAGTATTCAAATTATGCAAGGAAACCTGTTTATTTGCTAGACTTTTCTGTCGGACACTATAGAGTGACTGTCTAATTTTTTCTTCTTCTTTTGTGATAACATTAAGCTGTAAAGGGTACATGAGTATTTTTTCTACATCAATAACCCACTTCTTGTGGTCAAAATTAAACTGATTGAATCTTTGGGCAGCACAAAACGTACAACCATTCGGTACAAGGATCTGAAAATAAGACTATTACTAAAATGATTGCAATCATTAATCTCGATTTGACAACTAATGCTTTTTTTTACCACTCAAAGACATTTTCAACCACTCAAAGACATTTTCCAGCCCTTTTGTCTTCAGGGAAGTTCTAAATTAGTATTATCTTTCAAATTCAGTTGGAATTTAACCTTTTCATTATTTTGGCCTGCAAATGGGACATATATAGTAGGCTTGCGGGTGCACCATGTGAGAGAGAGGGAGGTTTGAGACTCTCAGTAATCTTTCTTAAGGGTGTGTAGTCCTGAAAAGGACTGTTGGTGTAGTCTTCAAAAAGACTGTTGGTTATCTTTCTTAGCTTATAGTTCTAAGGAGAACTATAGCGCTTGGAGAGGATGGGTGGCGGGAGTGGCTCGACGTTTCATCCATCGTCAGGAGTGACGATGGACGACGGATATTCAATCTGTTCGAAACGTCGAGCCACTCCCACCACCCATCCTCTCCAAGCCCTATAGTTCTCCTTAGAACTATAAGCTAAGAAAAATAACCAACAGTCTTGTTCAAGACTACACCAACAGTCCTTTTCAGGACTACACACCCAGCAGGGCTGTCGTTTAAAGCCGGTAACCGGTAAAACTTGCCGCCTTTTCACTCGTTTCTTACCGGCTATAATTCCTATAATAAACCTTGCAAAAATCACAGAAAGTAGATCTAAATCAATGCTAATCCAAAATTTCCTTAATTTCGTCCAAGATATAATTAGTGCCGCACATACACGGCCGCAGTCGACGAAATCCCTTACGATCAAGAACGCGACGTCGTCCGTACTTACCTAGACCTATCTATCTAACGTTACATCGCAGTTCTTCCCCCACAGCGCGGCGGCCAAGCCCGCCCGTCCCTACCCCATTGCGATCCCGATGTGCACGCGAGAAGACGATGCACTGCACAAAATATATACACACTGATCATAACAAAACTGAAGCTAGCTCGCTGTAACCAAACTATCCGTTGCCGATTTGATATTTGAAGATCACGGAAACCGGGGCCTATACACGTGCGTGCAATGTCTAGAGACAACGTACTTTAGATTCTGAGATGCGCAAATCGGCAACAGAGTTTTGAACTCGGCTGAGTTTAGGCCGGCCACGGCCGTCCCCGGCGGACCCCCGCAGCTAGCTCGCATGATATATGCAGGCTCGCGCTCCGCGAATATTCAAAACTAACTTCCGATCGCAATCGATCTCGAGGCCGCGAGGTACCACCAGATCTAACGTTACAGTGGATCACAAATTTGTTGGTATCTAGCCTCTGCTGCCCATTATTTAAATACTGTACATGTATTCAACAAATCATGATGTAGAAAGATTGAGTATGGTGCATCATCTCAGTTTAATTAAAAATTACAAAGTAATGGTACAAAGTGATAAATAATTATCAATTTAATAACTTTTCTTATGAGTTATGATTGTTCATGTAATATTAAACATGAACAATATGTGTGTTTATTACAATATATGTGTAATACAAGGTAGGAAAGATAACTACAAATTTTCTTCTTAGGTATGCACCAGATTGCACGATTTCAAGTGGAAAATCCCAAAAGGTCCCTACCGTGGGAGGGGGGACACCCTCCCACACCCTTCCCCCCTCGGTCGCTTCGCTCCCTCGCAGTGATGGTACCTCCTATAAAATTAAAATTACCTCCTTCAAAAATAATTAACAAGACCCCTGCACCCACAAGAAAGATTACAGAGAGTCCTTTTCCTTTTCAATCCTCCCTCTCTCTCACATGGTGCACCCGCAAGCCTAGTAGCCTACTGTACATGTATATCTACATCACCATGCAAGCCGATACTTACAAGCAGCATCTAATTGGGACATAGTACCTTTAAAGATATTGTAATTTACTGACATTGCTACCACGTACTGCTGTAATGTATTTTCAATTGCGCCACCATTCGGTGAAGGCGTACATGTACATAGAGGGACTTTCGATTCCTGTACTCAAGCATCATCATGTGGCGTCATGCAGTCGGTGATGCATTATGGGAGATGGCTGTCAACACATTGTGAGCAACAGATTACAGTACATGTATATGCATGAGTTTAAAGTAGTTTCAGCAGAATACTCTGCCTCTAATGTAGCTTTAATATGCAGGAAAGGGGACACATTAAACATTGTAGAAATGTTAATAACATGATTTCCCTTGATGATCCGTGGGATGTAAACATCTGTAAAGAGCAAGAAGAGCGTTGACGCACTAAAATAGAGTAATACCCTTTTCTAACTGGCCTGAATTTCATCGGATGCATCCGATGAAACGGCCAGTATGAAAGCAACAGAGGAGAAAAAGGCAATTAAATAGCCTATGAAAAGAAGAGAAATAGGCGATTAAATTCTCCTGCTCAAGAGCAGGAGAAATTCTCATTCTATCGGTGCGACACCGATGAAACAGCCACTGTGAAAGCGTTTGGGAGAAAAAGGCGATTAAAACAGCGATTAAAATGGTCAAAGGTCGCAGTGTGCGCACGCTTTATCGTAACCAGCTGTGTTTGTTGACTTATGGTTGAACATGCTGCATGCTAGCTAGATGGAGCGCGGGCTTAATAATTATGCAATAATTCTTCACTTCCGGCAAGGGCCCGCCACAGCGAGTGAATTTCACCGGCAGTATGAAAGCGACAGGGGGACAACTGCGGTTTCACCTTTGTTTACATAAGGAAAATTCAATCTGTATTTTCATCGGTGTGACTCCGATAGAAGCCAGTTTGAAAGCAGTATTAATGACCTTCTGGTTCTCATCAGAAGATATATCCAATTTATGTTGCTGTCCTAATCTTTTGTATAAAAAACACATTGAAAAACGCAATTACGTACAATGTATCATCTGTTTGGAGCAAGAAGGGCTTTAACTCCTACACTTTTGCACACTTTCAACACAAGTTAATCCACTTCTGGTTCTGACGATATTATGTATTTTCATATTGGCCAATAGTTTTTAAATGGGTCTAAGCAAACCTCTACTATTTTATGAGAAAATGTGATTCTTGTGAAATCAACTGAAAATGGAGTTTTAAACAATTATTTCATATGTATTAGAATATAATTTTACATCTCCTTTGTTGTATACATGTACATGTAAGCTTTGGGAAATAATCGACCGAATGGAGTTTTGAATTTTATTTTAATCAATTACACAAACATATTTTCAATTGAATTCAGTTGAATTTAGACTTATATATAACAAACTGATTCTATATATGTGCCTTCTCCTATGTAGGACAACAGATGAAGGGAAGAAATGTGAAGAGTAGGGAAGAGTTGTAATATGATTAAAAAATCCCCAGGATATAAAACAAAATAAAAGCAGTACCTTTATCATAATTAAATACCCCTGAGGATTTGCCCCTCTGCAGTTTTCCAAAGGAATATGAGACATGCAATGGTCATTTGTCAATACTCTTTGTCCTGCATGTTTATTTGCAAGTCAAAGTTGACAATGATTAATGGAAGTGTACTAACTCTCATCTCTCCTCGCCTTTTCAATTGAATAACATCTATTTTCTACTTCTGGATTGTGTCTTGCATTGTCTCTCATGCCTTCTTCTCTGTGAAAAAGCCCCAAATGAAACACCAGGCCAAGATGCTGCCCCCGGGGGAATGCAGACGACAAATTTGTCATTCAATTTCATCTCTGCCGCAAGATGATGGAGTAACCTTTTGAAGTCTTGTGTTTGAATGAAATAAATCAAGAAAAGCTGTAAAGCTGAAACCACTTTTTTGAGGATGTAGGAGTACTTTACGTGCACAGCAATTCAGATGTTCATCATCCTGTTGTGTGTTACTGAGTTTCCTTGTTTAAAATTATATGTTGACGGTCCTTTTGCATGTTTGCATGGCATTTCAAGGCTTAAAGTGCAAGTATAGCCCCCAAAAGATATTTGATTTATAGCAAATCCAAAAAAATAACAAAAATATAAGAAAAACAGTAAAAGGTTTGAGAAATCATTTCTTCATGACTTTGCAAAAGCCGTTTTGATGTTAAGCCTCTAAGAGACAGAAGAAAAGAAAGAGAAGGAACATTTCGTATAAATTTGTGTATTCATACATATCTATCCTTTATACTACCGTACCTATTCTAAAGGTTCTCCTTTTCATGCTGAAAAGTTCAGTTGGGTGCATGTTTGTGTTTAATACATGCTTTTTTGGTTCAGGCATGCAGAAATCAATTGATTAAAACGAGATATGTAAATTCATGGCAAAACCAACAGTAAATATGGAAAATAGGGTAGCTTATTTATATTTGTTTTGAGAGAAAAGTGGTTACTTCAAAATAACCTACATACTCTTCCAAAGGTCAGAAGTGATAGTGGATTGAGTGATGGATTATGTGGTATATCTGATGATAATTGCTAATTTAGAAATGTGACAGAATTATGAAATGGATACCAAGATGGACTTTGGCCTTTAAATGTTAACATTCTAATTTCATAACTGCCAACCATTCTGATTTGAAGGAATTATTCCATTTCCCAGCTTTCAAACTAATGTCGTGAACATTTCATTCCTTCTGTTTTCTTGAAATTTCATTATGACAGCATAAAAAGTTAATTTGGTATTTTCCTTTGACAGATTCCTAAATTTTGCTGCGGAAGTCAGTAATTACATGTATATGTAATTTAATGCAATAAAAGATGTCGGGGAACGATAGAATTGTTCTTCATTGCTTAATTACTGTAAACCATTGGCAAATAACTATTTGAGTACCGTATTTGCCGGCGATAAGGCCGCAGTGCCGTATAGGCCGCACCCCCAACTTTGACATTTCGTAGAGGAAAAAAAAAAAAAAAAAAAAAAAAACGGACCAAATAAAATGATCGTAATTTTCTTGTAGAACACTCTTTTTTTTTACAAACTGATACCAAATTTATCAATATTCTTATAAATTTACAAGAAGTTAACCTAAAAAATGATCGTAATTTAGCAGATCTTCATCGACTTTTAAGCTAGTACTGTATCGCACGCAGATTTAGTATCCTACAATACCCCTACCTCGATGTGCGGTGTAATCCGAATTAGCGTTTTTCGACCTGCGCAGTTGAGTTGCGCGGCAGCTAGCTCTGTAAGTAACGGCCTGTCCCTTTTTTTACTTTTTGGCGATGCAATGGTACAGACTTAGATCTAGATCTATCGGCAGATATTATTAGAAAAATAAGTTTTTTCGTCTTCATGTCAACTATGCAACATAAAATTGTCGGTAAGTTGTGTGGAGTTATTCTAGAATTGTCCTGTACCGTTGTCTAGTCATGCTACCGTTCATATAGTCCCATACGTCTAAATGGACGTGATGTTTTGACCGCTGAATTTTGTTGTTGTCGCGTAAAGGCCGCACCCCGACTTTTGGATATTTTTTCTTCCAAAAACACTGCGGCCTTATCGCCGGCAAATACAGTAACCTGCCTTTGTACAATGTACAGGATATATAAAATAAATAGATCATAAATATATTCACATACCGGTATTAACTTCTTTTGACGACCCAAAAACTTGCAAAATCCCTGTTAACAATGATTTTGCAAAAAATCTTTTAGCCCCAAACAAAAATTATTGACTCTTGATAATATATATACCAATGCCTCCAATTGCATGAGCAGATTTGACATTTTTTAATTAAACACATTTTTTAAAGTCGAGAGCAGATACATGGAGAACCAGAAGGACGTTAACACTACATATGAAAGTATATGAGTTATTAAACAGGCTTCTGGCTCTCGGCATACGTCTTTATCCCTTGTTTACACCGGACATTCCTCTGTTGCTATTTGAGAAATCTCTTGTATCGTTCAACGGTAGCCAGGTTTTCTTCAAAAGAGCTGCTGCTTTGGAGAACAACTTCACATGATCAAACACAATTGACATTTCAAAATCTTTGCACAAGTGTAGATTGCTCAAGGGCCATTGATACTGACAAATTTTGCTTGAATAAATCAGAAAAATACATGAGATATCTCATGTACTGACCAAAGGTCAATGTACATGTACATGTATGTTTTCTGCACAGAAGCTGCTGCTTTGGTGAACAATTTCAAATGATCAAACACATTTGACATTTTAAACTATTTGCATAAGTGTAGAGAACTTGAGGGCCATTGATACTGGCAAGTTTCGTTTAAATAGACCTGAAAATCCCAATATATGTTGTCAGGCTATTTTCATCCTGCAACTACTCTCTTATCCTAAATAATTTTATTGGTATTAATAGAGCATGTCATTGTCTTAGATTCAGTTGAAAAATACATGTATGTTATGCTTGTGCATTATACCAATGCAAAAGATGAATGCATGGTAGTCGGTGTTGGTAGTCAAGATGTTGTTTGTATTAAACAAGTTGTGGATTATCTGTTTGGTGGGATAAATCTATTCTGAAGTGTATTTCCCTTTTAGATAGATATCCAATATTACTTGGGCATTCCCCTGCTATTCTAATTGTCTATTTCTCGACTGAATAGAATATTTTAGTGTGATTTTCATCAGTAAACAAAATATCCATAACACGATGTTCACTATTGTAATATATTAGAAAAAAGAAAAAACAAAATTCTTGTGAATTCATGCATTTCAAGGCAACGTTAAAAAGTACCCAAACATTTTTTAAATAGAGAGATTCAGTCTTTCACTCCCTCAAATTGACCAACACTGTTCTCATTCACTCTCCCTATACACACCGAAAACAATTTTAAAATCTTTTTACAACTATACAACTTTTACTACTTTTTACAGCACTGCATTACTTCAAAGCATACTATTAACATTTTGACATGGTTCCAAGAGAATTTGAATAGCTTAAATTAGAATGGAAAGAAAAGAATGTTGAAAGTTTTAAGATTTGTTAAATATTTTAGTGTACATGCAAAAACTTAGTGTTCTAATTTGTCAGTAAGACCAATACCACCTTGCTTTCTCCACATGAATAGGAAGAATTTAATGGCAAACTTTGTTGTCGCCCACAGACTTTCCAGTTACCTGACTTTTCACAATGAATTCTTAACTCCCACTCCATCCCACATAACTTGCGATTCTTCTCATTCACTGTGTAATTGCATGTTAGTAAACATCAAGCTATGATGCCTGTGACTTCATGTATATACATGTATTACACTACAATCAGAAATGCACCCTATTCAAAATGATGCTCTGCAATTATTTACACAATATGTAGACCGTAGCATGTACAGTACATGCAATTACTTAAGAGATGCCCTCCCGTGCAAAATGAAAACAAATTCACAGGAAAGTTTTTATGAATTTGTTGATCAGTATTTAGAGGAAGTCAACATAATTTTGTTTTCAAGATATTAGAGTAAGGAGAAACATTTTTGAAGAAAAAAAAACAACTACAGCAGGGCATCAATTCATGAAACTGTCATTGGATTCCATTGAAATACATATTAATTCTAATACATGTGTTTGAGTAGGATGTCGGTGAATTTTCACTTTAATGAATGATTATATTGTGAGAGATTCTATTTGTTTATAGATATAAAACACAATTCTGTATGAATAAAAATGACTGAAACCTATTTTAGTCCTTGATGAGAGAGATAATATAGTCAAAGGGCAGACTAAAGTAAGACTGACTTTGATTAGGGAACTTTGATGTGATCGGCCCTCAGACCACATCAAATGGCCCTCACGCCAAAAATGTTGATTGGCCCTTTGGGGAAATTCCACGAAACCCCCATGGGTAGTCTGCCCCTGTTGTTGTCACATTTACACATACATGTATATATGAAAAGCAGAAAGCAATGGATCATTTGTAGAGAGCCTGAATGGCATTCTCTAATAATTGATTTGAATTAATGCCCTCCTGGCTTTCAGCAGATATGATAATTACTTATCCTTTGATTGAAACAACCAATTTGATTTTATCATGGTTTTTAAGATGCAAAATTTATAAAGCATGTTGGTTTACACCTGAAAAAATGTTGAATGTGATTTTTATTGTCTATTTCAATTTTTCACAGGTATGGTGCAGATCCTCTACTCTTCATCTCCAACACGATGATTGGCATCACCCTGAGTCTTATACCTCTCTGTAGCAACCTACCTCTCCTCCTGACCGACCTGGCCTTCATGGGATTCTTCATGGGTATCATCGACACCACGGCCAACGTGTCACTGCTCAAGATCTATGGCAAACTCGTCTCACCGTTCCTTCAGGTGAGTGCGTGTATGTGGCCCTAGCTCTCTTTCACAGACTTCCTGTGCTGAAGCAATTTGTACTTGAAGCCTGCATGAAAAGCTGTAACTGATCATTTTGAAAGATATCATGATGGCTTAGGGGTATAGAGCATTGGTCTTATAATCTGGAGGTACTGCATGGGTTGGAAACCAATAGATAGGTACAGCTGTGATCCTAATATTTAGTTGGTTTTGATAAAAGCAGAAAAATGAGACAAACAGATTAGTGAAAGTTTGAGCAATATCCGATTAACAGTTATGAATATTTCAAGTTGTCATCATTAAAGCAGATAAACTTCAAGTTAATTTTAGGTCCTTAAAATACATATTATACATAATGTATATCCCACTTGGGTATGATGGTACAATAGTAAAAGTCTGTTTATTAATTTCAAATTAAAACTACAATATTATATAGCAATTAAGCAAAATTTCTTATTGCTGAAACACAAAGAAATTATTCAAGAAATGTTAAGGTTATAACAATTTATTTAATTACTTTTGTCTTTTTTATTATATTAAAATGTAAATTGATGTAAATATATATGAAATATGAGAAATAAAACACCTTGGTAAGAGGGCAAGATAAAACCAATAAGAATGGCTGAAATATTTTCCTCATAGAATATACATTTATGTACACACGCTCAGAAAGCATAGAATGATACTAAAATTTATTGTGTGATGCACTATTAAAGCAATTTTATTTTTGCCCAAACTTGTCAACATGCATTTACATGTAGAAGCTTTAAAAAAAATAGATGGGTTTATACTTTCTTCTTGTTCAATCACATTCATTTTCCAACCCAAACTGATCATTACCTTAGTAGGAATAATAGTTTAGTTCAATTGGCCATATTTCTCCCTTCCCCTAGAAAGGAAATAAAGACAGGAAAGGGGGGGGGGGGGTCCTCTCCTCTCTCTCTCTATTTCATTTCTTGTTCTGGGTGTGCACTCTCATTATGATCCTCCCACACAAAATCTTCCCATCATAATTCTGTTTGTTCATATCATCTTCCTCTCCTTGGGCGGTTATATTTCCATGGCAACCATCGCAACATAAATACCGGCTCATGTCCCTTCTATTCATATGTTCCAAAGATTTTGAGTGAGATATATGAAGCCATACGTGCCCATGTCAGTGTTGCTTTTGTGATGCCCTCATCTCGGACCATCTCATCTTTCTGCAAACGAGAAAAGAAATTTTGCAGCAACAATGGGATAGGGTATCGAATTGAAAATGTTCATGCTGGACTTAAAGATTAGGTTTTGAAAATTTTGTAAAGATTTTGTTTCCAATGTGGGCAAGCACGTACTTGTGATTATTGGATATTACGAGCTTGAATATTGGAGAAACTTTAGATTTTATTGTGACAATTTTTAGGTCTACTAGCGATCAACAACTTCATTGTGATATTGGATATTTTGTATTTGTTATATTAGGTTATGGTAGATTTTTAAAATTTGTATTCATATACAAATAGATTTGTTTCATCCGTTGGAGACACATACCGTATTTAACGTTTTATAAGCCACACCATACTTTTTAGCCTGTGAGAAGAATAAAAAACAGAACTGTTAAAATCGCTGATGTAACCGGCATTTATGACAAAAAGTAATTCACCATAAAGAATGAAATGGATGAAGAAAATGAATGCCAATATCACCGGCGTTTAAGAAAGAAAAGAGAGAGAGAGAGAGAGAGAGAGAGAGAGAGAAAATTAAAAAAAAAATAAATTAGATGTCGCTGATGTTACCGGCTTCTATGAAAAAAGGAAGCCGAAGGAAAAAAAAGAAATCAATGAAGAAAATGAATGCTGATATCACTGGCGGTTGAGAAAATATGAGAGACGGATCGAGACAGAGAGAGAAGCGAAAAACAATTAAATATGGCTGATGTTACCGGCTTTTATGACATTTTATTGTGACAATTTTAAGGTCTACCAGTGATTTACAACTTCATTGTATTAAATGATATTGGATTTTTTTTCTTTGCATCTTAGGATGAGTTAGATCTTAAACATTTGTTTACTTGTCAATTTGTTTCAGTCGTGGTAGGCATGTACGTTGTACTTGTTGTTACTACATAATGTTTTGAAGTTGAATGTCACAGTAATATTAATGGTCTACTTGTATCATCAACTTCATTGTGATACAAATATTTTGTATTTTGTACCTAAGGTTCAGTTAAATGTTGAAAATGTGTACCGGTATACTGTAGCTTTGTTTTAACTGTGGGAGACATGTTCTTGTGATGTTTTTTTTTTAATTGTCAAATAAACTTTAGATCTTATTGTGACAATTTAAAGGTCTACTGGTGATTCGCATTATTCATCTTAGTATTGCATTTTTTTTCATAATTAAGTTTTTTGAGAGGTTCTGATTAAACATTGAGAATTTAAAAGTCTGCTCATACTCTTTTCACACTGGCAATATTTTGCTTAACCCCGTACTATAGGTGGGGTTAATTAAGGGGGGTCTTAATTAGCCCCACCTATAGTACGGGGTTAAGCCTATTCCACTTTCTGTTCAGACTGGTTTTTACCAAAGTGGGCTAAAGTTGGCTAACCCCACCTATAGTACGGGGTTAACTAACCCTGCAAAATAGCAGGGCTAACTCTGCAATTGTGGTGCTAACTCCTGCTAACCCTGCAATTGCGGTGCTAAGCAAATGAATGAGAACAGAAACGAAAAATAGTCCGGTACTACGCAATGGAGCGTATCGCAGCTGGCCAGATGCGAAGTATGTCCAATCATAACATGCACGATATCCGGGGTTAACGAAATGCAGTGAGAACAGCGGGAATTGTCTTATTCCGGAATAGGCGCTAGTACCGGACTAAAAACAGCGTGTGTGAAAAGCCAAAAGAAATAGTCCAGGGTTAAGGATAGTACGGGGCTAAGCAAAGTACGGGGTTAAGCAAAACCAGTGTGAAAAGAGTATTAGTAGTATCCGGTTTTTTAGGTCATAAAATATTAGAGGGTACTTTATTTTTAGAATCCCTATTATTATCCTTAATGCCCTTAATAAAATGGAAGGCTGGCTACAAATATTGTAACCAAATAGGAGCTGATAGAGTATCTCACATGAATCAAATCTTTTAAGGTTAAACATTGAGAATTTAAAAGTCTGCTTGTAGTATTCGTTTAATAGATTTGATGCTTTGATGTTTTTTAAGTCATAACATTTTAGAGGGTACTTTGTAGAGTATATCTCACATGATTCAAATCTTTTATGTCCCTAGACAAGAATTTTGATCCTGTTTGCTAGCTGTCTCAAACCATGGATACTCGTTAATGGATACTTTAAGTTCATACCTTGTGATGGACTACATGTAAATGTATACATGTACCAATAATGGTTTCAGGGGCTAGCAAAGGGTTATTATGTTTAAACAGACATTTAGATGTTTTTTTTTTTCTGTACATTTTTTATGAGAGCATCGTTATAATCATGATTCATATTATCATCATCATCATCATTTTTATTATTATTATCGGTAGTGGTAGTTGTGGAAGTGGTAGACGTAGTGGTAGAAGTAGTGGTAGTGATAGTGGTATTAGAAGTAGTAGTAGTGGTCAGTAGCAGTAATAATAGTGATATCATTGTTAATGTTTTTATTATTACTATTATTATTACTATTATAGTTATCATTATTGTTATCACTATTGTTATCGCTATTGTTATCGCTATTGTTATCACTATTGTTATCGCTATTGTTGTTGCTGCTATTGTTATTATTGTTACGTTATTGTTACTGTTGTTGTTTTATCTCTCTTCCAGGCTCTTCATTTCTGTTACGGCCTTGGTGCGGTCATCAGCCCCCTCTTGGCCGAACCCTTCCTTCTGAACACAGACTGTACTCTGTTGGTCACCAACGGGACAGCCAGCTCCAGTGACGATGTGTCCAAATTTGTCGAGAGCAGCGATGCTGCCAGCGTGACCGCTGAGACTGTGACACTGAGTTCTTTAGAGGATGCCCAGTCCCAAACCAATGTCAAGTATGCCTTCTGGATCATGGCTGCTTTCCAGGTAGGTTCTTCAGGCCTGATAATTACCTGATTTAAACGGTTTCTCTATAGAGTACCGAAGCTGTGACGTCATAAAAATCTATTTTTAGAATTTCTCAATTTTTTCTTCATATTCCGAAAGAACATCAAAAATAATGTCCAAATGTCGAAAACCAATTGAATATGTTAAGTATTGGCTGAGATATGACCATCTGAATGAATATATGTCCTATGGGAGCTCAGTGTTATATGCTCTGGCTCCTAACCATTAGGAGCCAGAGCATATAACACTGAGTTCCTATGGGGAGTATATTTATTCAGATGGTCATATCTCAGCCAATACTTAACATATTCAATTGGTTTTCGACATTTGGACATTATTTTTGATGTTCTTTCGGAATATGAAGAAAAAATTGAGAAATTCTAAAAATAGATTTTTGATGACGTCACACTTCACCACTCTATTTGATTTCCCCCCGATTATCCTGATTTTCCCCCTATTTTCTTACTCAAAAGGGGGGGGGGGGGGGTGAATGTTGTTAGATGCCATTTTTTCCCTGAAACTGTTTTTTTTAAACTCAAGGGGGTGGGGGGGGGGGGGGGGGTGGTTGAGGAAAACAAAAACAAAAACTTTTCTTTTTTAGTGGTCACTATCACCCCTGGTTCTTAGATTTTTTTGGTTTGGGATCTCAGGTATATAATAATTATGAAAATATCAAGATTGTCTTCTTGCATAGGGTAGCCTCATCATTAGTTATTATTCTACCTGTGTCAAATATTGATGTGAGTTTTGAAAACCACAACTTTACATGGTTCCTCATAGGGGACTGACACTACTGACTAGCTGCAATGAAGTACTCATTACAGGCCCTTTTTATGCAGAAAAGCAATCTTTTTCACAATTTGAAATGGACATTATAAAAAAAAATGAAATGGGACAAACCCCAAACAAATGTGGTGGTGTTTGTGGTTTCATTTTCTCTTTTCAAAATAGCTTTTCAACCCATTGCCTACGTGAATCGGGTGCTTATTATTCAAAAGTCAATGGGAATGAGATAATTCAGCAGTTAACTTGTTAATCGATAACATACTGTCTATTCAGAGCCATAAGGGTGTTAGCTGAGTGTTGAAGTATATGAGTTAATGCCCTTCTGGCTCTGAAATTTGCGGCTTACAGAAAAGTTGCTTCCCCTCTACGATGAAGTAATGACAAACCGCAAGTAACGTCAGTTGTGGTTAAAAGTCAAAAGGACAGAAGCTGTGAAGTAACATTAGTCATAGTAATGAAGCAAAACACATTTTGCAACCTGCATATTAAGTCATTAAGTCTTATGAAAGGAATATGGAACAGACTTCTTGGAATGACACTTTAGATTTCCGCAAATATAATTTTTCAATCACAAAGATAAAAGGAAGGGGAAGAGATACCATTATGGCGCAAAAATAGAGAGTGCAAAGCTTTTAGAGGTGATTAATTTGAATAGACATGACACATAATGGTGGGATTAGCATGGATAAAGAAGAGACCATTTTATTAGTTTTCAGATGCAAACCCTAGTCATTGGTTGTGCATAACAGTGTGTCTGAAGAGCAAGACTATGCAGACTGCATGAGTGCACTTTCTACCGCACACTATAGGCTCTGCACTTAAGCTGCTGCTAACACAGCCAGAGACTTACAGAGCTAGGCTCGGCACAAGGCTTGATGGAGTTGTGTTTAAGTGTCAGATCAGAGTCTGTGATTACAGACTACATTTTGTTTACACCAGACAAAAAAAATCACTTGTTAATGACATGTCCATCAACGCCATCCATTAACTCCATCCAATAATGCTTAGCTTATTAATTGATCTTTTTCCCCTTTGGGACGTGGGTGAGCCGGTCAAACACCAGATATGAAATGTGAGATGAGATGGGCAGGGGTGTAGTAATTAAAATATGATGTTACAAATGATAGTTAATCCAAATTATTAGAACTTGCGATCTTTCACTTTGTGTGAGCGATATAAGGTGTTAAAAGGATGTACTTTGATGTACATTTAAAGTTGATGAATGTGATCCTAAACAGAATTATGACACGTGTGCACATAATATGCTATATATACAATAATAATTGTGTATGAGTTTGATTTAAAAGTGTATTTTGAAGACGTTGTTTGATGTCGTAGCTAAATCCATTCTTAGTTTTAAGTGATTTGATGCCGTCTATATTAAAAGTAGTGCATTTACCCCCCTCCCTAACAAAAAGGACTAAAATAGTAAAAAATTTATCAGGTATTTGTTTTGCATTTTCGTTTTTTTTCTTCAAAATTGACATTTGTCTAAAAGAAAAATAATTTAAATGAGCCAATCTGTTTGAAAGTGGTAACACTTCATTGACACATACATGTTAACAGAACACAAAAAGTGACCACCCCCTAAAGAACTGCTCATAATTTCAAAACCCTTAAATGAAAGTCTTGAAAGTCAAATACCGGTAGCCCTTTCATTTCTTTTAAGAAATAAACTCTAATCCATACCTTGGCATTTGAATTGCACTGCCCCTATCGTGTGCCCTTTTTAAAGAGCACAAAAAGAAGCCCTCAGATTAGGCAGCAAGTAGCAGAACACACCCTTAATACTGGACACACCCTTAATCCTGGACACACCCCTAATACTGGACACAACATTCAATGAGATGATGCCCACATTTATATATTTGAAGTCTGTAACAGAGTCTGTATGATGTCTTTTAAATCACTGCATAACAAAATGAAGTGTATAGTGGAAACTCTGAACCACAAGGAAGATTGCAGACACACTGTGCTACAAATTTTCCATACGCAACAAATCCAATAAAACGAGATGAAATATATACTTCTATTTATAATTATCTGTAGGTATTACTGACAGCCTCCCAATGATACATATCTGTCTCTGGTTCATATAGGGATAGGAAGAGAATGAAAATATCCTTTCCTATGAATATCAAACAGCATCAGATATATATGTATTAATATGATGGATGCCACATTTACCTGTAACTGTCACAGGTTGCGTTTATTGACCAAATTTTTGGCTAGAATCAGGTTTCTCAAACGTCTTTCAGGCAAATTTAGAAGATGATAAATGCAAAGCCTTTTTTAAAGGTCTTTAGATATGGGCATATCTAAAAACGCAAAAAGGTGTGTTTTGTATGTGACACACAGAATCACGTTTCTGAGAGATGATAAACGCAAAGCTGTTTTGAACCCCACATACAAATCGGACCACCCAGGTTAATTTCTGGTTCGGAGGCTAGCGCGCGCCATGTGTTGTGTACAAGCATGTGTGTGTAGTTGACCTCCGAGAAACTGTCTGCTTCCCGGGTCAAAACAGCTGCGCAGACACAAGGCCTTTATTTTGAATCGTGAAGAGACGATAAACACGACATCCCGCAAATCACTTTCGTATAGTGGGGTTCGATAGTGGGGTATGATAGTGGGGTACAATATGTACATATCTAGTGACAAGACCCAATAAACGTACCCACTGTTGAACTATAAAACAGTCAAATAGAGTTTAGAACCAGTTCATGATTAGATTATAAGTCATGCAAAATTTTGTTTTCATTTGCACTTATGACATTGACCTTTATCAAAGCAGTCTCTGATTACAATGTAATTGAGAACAAATTGCCTAAGTGGTGATTTTATTTTGACATTTTTAATGATTACATTACATACTATTGTTTTTATGTTTTGAAAGTGACTTGAGTGTTGAAGAAGACTGGAAAGTGGAAGGGATTCAGAAACCCTTTGAGAAAACTAACCTTTTAACATTATTGGAGCAGTTTTTTAAATATCATCTAGTCAATATCCATTTTATTTTCAATTCAGTGATTAAAATCATTGCAATAAGCCCTTCCTCCCAAGTACACACATTTATTCTCTTTAAGAGGCCTTTGACTGTACTCCATTAGAAGGATTAAATTCGGCGCTATTGACTATTCAGACTTCAATGTTATCGAGTTGTAGCGGCCCACGTCTTCCCTTCTCATTCCCCTTCATTCAATTTCAAATCCAACTTGTGTTTGTTCGTAGATTCGGTTACCAATGGCGACAGGCTGAAAGTCTTGGTTGTTTCAGATGTCATTTTAATATTTGTACATGTATCTGGGTGAGATGTGGATTGTGCATGAGATTAAAGTGATAGGTCATCTTCTGTATTCAAGCTAAAATTGTTCAAAGAGATATACGTACATTTATTGTAGTTTTGAAAGGAAATCAATTGTCTTGTTAATGGATAATACGAATCGTTTCAAGGAATAAATCTCATCAAAATTATATGCACTCCTCCACATGAAAAAATAAGTATAAAATGGAAAGCAGAAAAAATTGCATATGGGATTGTCTAATGAAAGGAGAATCATTTTGATTAGTGGAAAGGAGAAATGTAATCAGCATACAACACTGTATGCTGCTTGACCATTTATTATGGTCACACATGTTGTATTTGTTAATACTAAAAGATTATATAGTTCTCCACATGTATATCAAAATATCAAACCAGGTTAATAAAGAAGATCTTGACTCTTATGAACCCAGGTTTGTAATCAAATCAGTTATGCACGTTAGAAACCAGAAGTAAAATGGGGATAATGGTATATACATTTTTCAGAAAATATATTGTTTAACTTTCAAAGCTGTATAGAGTTTTTAAGTTGTTGTGAGACAAAATATCATCATCATACATGTTGAATTGTCTGGTAGCGGTTATTGCAATGACGACCTTCGTCATTGCCTTGTTTTCGTTCACATTCTGCCCCATTAATATTCTCCTGGTTTTCCTTATCGTCCAAAAATCCCATTCGTTTTGCATGTAGTGCTTGTGAGTTGTGATTCCTAGTTAGGTACTTTCCTCAAGTCATTTTCCTTTCAAATTTCGTAGACATCATCTCTAGCATCTCATCAAGGTCACCTACTTTTTCGATTTTCGAAATCACTCATGCATAACCATCCAGGCGCCATTTTGTCCGTTTCTGGTCCATTTTAAGGCCTTTCTATCTTCCTTCCTATCTCCACTATCCTAGATCCTACAAACTTCTAACAAAATCCTCTAGATAGTCTAAGAGATTGTCTTTAATCTGCGATGTATAACTTGCCCTTCAAAATGCCATCTTCATACTCAAAATTCAAATCTAAAACCGACTCCGTCAACAATCTCTCAAATTCTTGAAAAATTGACCCCTAAATAATCTAAAACTGCCATAACTTTCTCATATAAATTCCGCTTTGTATTTAAATCACACAGTATCTTTATCTCATAATTGCACATAGTCATGCCAAATTTCACGCTCCAATGGCTTTGCAAAACATAAATAGCGCCCTCTAAAGTTCTGGGAATTGGCTTTCTTTCTGTGGCCTGTATCTCCATTATGGCTTGGCAAACCCGTACCCTTTTTTGGATTTAGATACTTGAAGATATGCCCTTTCCAGCCATATATAGAAAATTATATACCCTATCACTGACCGACTTTCACAAAAATGCCCTCCAAATTCGCCATTTTCAAGAAAATTCCAAAATAACTTAAACTTGCTCTAAAATGGCGATCTTTATACATAACTCAAGGAAATTTGGCACACATATCGTCGCTGTTTTCACGAAGTGACGGTAGTGAAAAAAAATTGCATTCACTTTGCGTTACGATTTTCCTCACTACCGTCACTTCGTGAAAACAAGGACGATATGTATCACTATACGTGACAACTGTTTGCTAAGTTTAGTAAAATTCGAATATGTCAGCGCAAAGTTATCGCCCAAAATGATGAATTTACTATGCATTACGTAAAAGCGCGTTGAATGCGTGCAATACATTGTGCGCAGAAAACAGTGGTGTCAAACTGACCGCAATGAAGTGCCCTTTCGAATGATACCAAGTATAGTATATGTTCACACAGAAAATTGTGAGTAAATTGCATTTGAACAAAGGTCACTATACGAATTCCGCCGAGTTTCCGCCCGAATCTAACACGAATCGGATAAGACGTCATTTTTTCAGACTGCTTTTCGCCCCTTAAACGACCTTTTTTTCTCTCGAAAATTTGCAGTGACATGCCGAGTTCCAATACGCAGGGCAACTCATGGCCGGATTTTTGAAATTGGTCAAGGGGGCCATTTAAGACGCCATTTTGTCCTATAAATTTATTTTACATCACGTGTTTCGATAGGGTTATCATTGAAAAAAAGAGAGTGGTTTACAATAACAATCATGAAATTCTCTTTCTAATGATACCAAATACGGCCCATAAAGAGACATAAAGAGAGAGAGAAAAAACAATTTAACTCCGGTCATGATACAGATCCTGTACGTTTTCCGCCCATGCATTACACGCATTGTCTATGGGGCATATCGGGTTCACGCTATTAGCCCCCATAACGATCTTGATTGCAATGGCGAACATATGCACCAAATCCCATTGGTTTTTGCACGCATTGCTTGCGAGCCCTTTCTAGGTTCTTTCCCCTATCCCAATTTCTTTCAAACTTCGTAGGCATAGTCACTACCATCCCATCAAGGTCACTGTTGAGGCCTTTCTTTCGCCCTACCTATCTCCAATATCACAGAAGCTACAGACTTCGTACAAATTGCTCTGGATAGTCAGAGAGAAGCTCTTTCGTTTGACACGTAGAGACACGGCGTCATTGCACGCACATCGTTGTGACACGATTGCATTTCTAGTTTGTTCTTTTTTTGTAATATTTAACCCATTAACGGATAATCCCCCATGGTAGATTTCATGAATAGGGAGCTATCTTTATCCATGAGCTTCTATTTCCATGATACGCCTTATCCCTTGGTGTCATGTGCTTCTGAATAATGGATAAAAGTTCACTTGTTATACCGGACTTCTGGTGCATGTCTCTAGGACTTCTTGATCAAGGAGGAAAGGGGGTTCATATTCCCGAGTGGGGGCTGCCGGGGGATGATTCTCATGGACAGTGCTTCTATGACAAGTTGTGCATTCTACTTAGGAGTTTACCATGCGTTTCAATGATCCATCATCCATTGGAAGTTCACTCCTTACAGTGGACTTTCTCATGCACGTCTCTAGGAGTAGGGGGTTGGCTGCTCCGATGAAGTGGCTGTGGGGGATGGATGATTCTCATGAACAGGCTTTCTGTGTTGCGTTCTGCAGTAGTATACAATGCATTTCACCGTTGGATCATCTGAGGGATGTCCCTTGGTACCCGCTTGCCGGTGACTTGGGTCGTTCAGGAAGCATGGGCTTGAGCGGGCTTTGGGATGTGGCGCCTCTCAGAGCCGTGATATACATGTAGATTAGGCTGTATTAAAGTGACAACCATTAAAGTCTTATCCCTTAAGTCTTACCAATGGGCATCTCTTGGAGACAGCATCAGCTAGACAGTCCAGCTTAAAGGCTGAAGAGATGTAGTGTGTCAACTGTTTGTAGGTGCTGAAAAGGGATTACAGGGGAAATGCTCAAATAGTAAATACTAGTAATGAAAAAGTAATCTTAAATAATACTAGAAATTATAATAAGGTAAATAGGCAGATTTTAATAACAAATTTCTCATGAGATGATAATCATCTGATCGCCTGACTGAGGCCTAAAGAAAATTTGGACACACAGCTAGTGTCCAAAGTACATTTGCGCAAAGACCCTTTATAAGGAACATGTATATGATATAAAATGATAAAAAAAGAAAAATTCTTTGAAGACATCAAAACATTTATAGATTTTGTTCACAAAATAGAATAGATCAGATTGCCCATGTTCCCATGACTATATTTCCAATTCTTCATTTTTCTTTTTGAAGTTTTACTTGATTACTATTAAATGAAGAAAGTCAAAGCACTTTTTTTAGATTATTGGGAATATCATAAATTTGTCTTCAACAGATAGCGTAGGTGGTGTGGGAAGTATAATTAAGTTGCAGGCTTGCAGCTCTTGTGATTACTTATACTGCCAGATTAAAGATCATATTTTGGGATGATGGCAGTTTTCCAGCGCAAGTTGAGATAATTTCTTAGCGGACAAATAATCATCTTTTCTTTTAACTTCAAGATCCATTAATCATCTATTTGTACTCATGCATGGGATAATTGATAGAGCCAGAGGTCTTTTTTACTGCTTGTCATGTGCTTCCATAAAAGATAAATATATAGAGCAAATATTCTACCCACTTTTAATTATATTGCCCATTTAAAAGAGAAATTGAACATGCCTCGTGGTGTGTTTTCGTCTGCTTAATTCAGAGTATAATATTGGGACAATTCATGAAGAATACATCGTTTACTGAGAGCCAGCAGGGATTTTCTATGTAAAAGTATGACAGACATCAGGACATAACCTCCATTAAATGATTGTGTTTTAATGATATTATCTTGTGGTACTTCTCCAATTCTTTCTTAGAAAATGATTTATTTGTGGTATTTACAACAACAACAAAAATCAATATTATGTCCTGGCATATTCCTGTAATGAGTTGATATCAGATATGTCCGGCTTTTCTGACTTGTTTTTTATATTTTCATATTTTGTTTAAAGCCCCACTGTACTACTTGTAGCTACTTGCTCCCTCTATATAGAAAAAATGCCTAAGCGGTGCCCGTTGATCCCCCATGATCCTCTTTTTCTTATGTTAATTGAGAGCTGAGTTTATGAGATAGCCACCTGTCAGTGACCTTGCTGGATGGTCTAATCCCTCCTGGGTAAACTAGTACAGACGGGCTTTAATAGTATGTCTTATCTCTTCAGTGTGAGCCTTTTCACAATGATATAATGATATATTGTTATTATATTATTGTTGTTTTTCTTGTTATTATTATGATTACTATTGTTTTCATTATCATTAAGTTTTCACGAATTTGTTTATTTATTTATTCATCAATTTATTTATGTTCTTCTTTATACCTCTTGTCATTATTTACAGATTCCTATTGTAAGTCTTGTTCTTGCCCTGAACATCCGTCGATACTGCTGTAGCCCGCCCTCAGACAAGAGTTTTATCACGGTCTTGAATCGTTCAAACTATGTTGACCTCGATGCAGGTGAGTGACTTACTTGTATGCCCAGCCCATAGTTTGGGTATATTGTTTTACTTTACTTCATGACCTAATTATTCCTACCTCAATTATTTTGAATATCTACTCAACTTTAAAGGAGAATGAAACCCAACAAACATTAGCTGCTAATCTTGTTTAAAATTGTCGACCAGTTAAACAAAAAATTGTGAAATTTCTTGTTTTTGATTATTTAGCAAGGAAAACAATATCTTGAAAGTCTGCAGATTTCTTGCTCACCATTCTCCCATGGGAGTTGCCATTTTGATTAAAATTGTGATGTTAGAGTAATACAACTTGTGTGGTGCACCCACTTACCTGTATTTTAGCTACAATGTAGGTCACTTACCTGTGAAAAGTGACCATAACAATGGCTTCCTATTAATGAAATCATTTTGGTAATGCAATTCAGATGAATGGATATTCTTTCATCAAATTCATCTCTGTGACAAGATGTTTTGGTTGAGCTGTTTGGAAACAGTGAAGTAGCTTATTTTGTTAAGAAATATTTGGCATGCATGGTTTGTTGCTTGGTCAGACAAAACCATGCATTATTCAAAAGAGTGACAAAGACATAGAACTGCTTACAGAAAACACCTGTTTGAGATGCCGAAGTAACGAGATGGCTGTTTGCATCACTGGCTCTGGCTTTACAATAGCCAGTCATTATACAACACTGTATCCATTCTATGCAGGTCAATGGATGTATACTACTCTGACATCACTACTTCAATCAAGGTGGCAACTTCCATACATGTAGCAGAATGAGGAGAAATGAAATAAATTTGAAATGCAAAATTGGGAAAGATGGGTTTCCTTTCTCAGTAATCAAATAGGAGAAATTTCAAGATGTTATCAACGAGCTGACAACTTCAAATAAGATTATCAGCTATAGTTTGTTGGTTTTTTCCCTTTGAGCTTTGAGTTACTTTACACATATATGTCAAAGTTTTTACATTTTGAGTTAGCGGTACTTATTCCCATCCAAAATTTTGTTAGTCTCTACTTCAAATAAATTACATAAATAAATAAATGAATGAATAAATGAATGACAAAATTGGAAATAGCAAATTAAATCAGGAAAGGAAAATTGATCAGAAAAGCCAGTTAAGTCCAATAAATTTGGATGAGTTATGAGAATGTTATGAATATTTGAAACCTGAGATCATGACAAATGGGAATCCCAAATTGGCAAATCAATCATGTTACTCTATTTTTGCTCATGACATGTCACAATTTACAATCTTGAACGTAAAAGAACCCATCATACTTTAGCTCGAGATATAGGTGATATTTGTTTTTGCATGTTGTACTAAAATTGAGTAAAATCTTTCTAGGTAAATTGAGAAAAGGAATATTTTAGACAATCACATACATGTTTGTTACCCTTTGTCTAAATTTAGTGAAATTGAGTCTTGCGGCATTCTGAAATATAATTTTTAGAGGATCATCAAAATAATTTGTCTACACAGTATACATTGGCATATTTATAATGCTCATAGTTAATAATCAGTACCGTTGTTGGAGAGATTTTCCCTGGGTATTTTTTCCCTGAAATACTCTTTATTTATTAGCACAAAGAGTTGTATATGCTGACTAGAACCATGACAAGGGGCATTTCAAAAATACAAAATAAATTACTTTCCTAAAATTTTGTGTCAATTTAGTATTTAAATATTGCCCATTAGCTTGATGTTTTGTTTGAACAAGTATTGCTAGTGAATAAAGTCCATCAACTTTATTGGATTATTGAGAAGTCCAATTCATCCAAGAGGGTCAAATGTGAATACTCACCATCGATCAAGCCTTTTAGTGAAAGTCAGCATTATGGGGATACTAATCTGATGCTTGCTGTTGTTTTGGCAGGTCAATATTAGTGAGTTCTACCATCTAATTTTGACACGTTTTTGTCTCGCCTGCGTAGCAAAAAGCGAGACATAGGCGCCGCTTTTCCGGTGACGGCGGCGGCGACGGCGGCGGCGGCGACGGCGTCAACATCAAAAACTTAACCTAAGGTTAAGTTTTTGAATTTTTGATATAATTTTTAAAGTATAGGTTCTTAGTCAATGAAACTTGGATTATAGGGTAATCAAGTATCCCCAATCATGTGAGTAGAATTTCAGATCACAAAGTCAAGGTCAAAGGTCATTTCAGGTCAACAGACTTGGACTATGTTGTAGCATCATCATCGAAAACTTAACCTAAGGTTAAGTTTTTGAATTTTTGATATAATTTTTAAAGTATAAGTTCTGAGTCAATGAAACTTGGACTATAGGGTAATCAAGTATCCCCAATCATGTGAGTAGAATTTCAGATCACAAAGTCAAGGTCAAAGGTCATTTCAGGTCAACAGACTTGGACTATGTTGTGGCATCATCATCAAGATTTTCAAAATGCTTCGTTATTTTTCAACCGATTTTGATTCTGATTGTTTCATATGATAGGGCTAGGAAGGGGATTTAAAACTTGTACACAGAATCGTGAAATTCATTATCTATGCTAATTTATGCAAATTTATTTGAAATCACAAAAAATGCTTCTTCTCCTTCATTTCTCGACCGATTTTGATTTGGTTTGCTTTATCTGGTAGAGCTAACTTTGGTACACTAAACTTCTACACCAAATTTTGAAATTGTTCTCCATTAATTAATAATAGTAATTTATGCAAATTTTTTCCAAAAATAACAAAAATTGCTTCTTCTCCCTCATTTCTTGACCGATTTTGATTTGGTTTGCCTTATCTGGTAGAGCTAAATTTGGAACACTAAACTTCTACACAGAATTTTGAGATTTTACTCCCATTGATTAATTATGATAATAATGCAAATTTATTCCAAAAATAATTTAAAAATCACAAAAAATGCTTCTTCTCCTTCATATTTCGACCGATTTTGATTTGGTTTGCTTTATATCGTAGAGCTAACTTTGGTACACTAAAGGTCTACACAGAATTTTGAAATTGTTCTCCATTAATTAATTATGGTAATTTATGCAAATTTATTCCAAAAATAACAAAAATTGCTTCTTCTCCCTCATTTCTTGACCGATTTTGATTTGGTTTGCCTTATCTGGTAGAGCTAAATTTGGAACACTAAACTTCTACACAGAATTTTGAGATTTTGCTCCATTGATTATTTATGGTACTTTATGCAAATGAAATGAAATTATGTCCCTTCCAGGGCATCACATTTTTATTTTTTGACCAGTTCAAAAGTGTACCACGATATTTGTTGTTGCGAGATGCGGATGAGCACTACAATGTACGTCATTGACGTTCTGGTTTATCATATTGAATTGCGTTATGCAGGCGAGACCGCCGAGAGCGTTTCCCTTGTTATATTTAACACCACTCCCACCAGTAGTACTGCTCTTAGAAGATAGTAAACAAATAACCCATTCACTAAGAGGCTCTAGTTGAAATTATGGATCGAGGTGGCAGGAATAGCACTATTTCTGTCACCGAGGAATCAAACCAACCTTCATTAAAGTTCAGTAAGAGCAGCGCAGACGACCGTACCATGACCGTGACTGGACCGATACTGATAGCACGCTGAATTTGATGGATTGCATATCTATGACGTCATCCACGGTAGGCCTATATTGCACTGTACCATGGATGACGTCATGGTATAGCATATTTTTCTTTTCGGTCACATGATGCTACATTGACCAATCACTGAACAGGATTTCATTAATCAAAAATATGATATGAAATAATAAGGAAAATCACCAAGTTGTAGGAAACTCTTCTAGATTAAAATTCTGCTATATATATACATCATAAGGAGAAAAGTCTGGAAGCTGTTGGGGGGGGGGGACAATCCCCGAAATGCACCTTTGCAATGGCCCTTACTAGTTATCAGCAGTAGATATGAACTTAAAACTAGGGCATACAACTCATATACAACTAGGCATACAACATCTTGTGCCTTAGATACAGAGTAATGATGATGATTCCAAGTTTTATTTAATAATAATAATAACAGTGACAATAATAAGTATGAATGATAATAATAATGATGATGAAGTTAATAATCATGATAATATGAAATAATAATACAAAATAAAAATAATAATTGGTAATAATCACTCCTGACGACGGATAGTCAACCTGTTCGAAACGTCGAGCCACTCATCCTCTCCAAGCGCTATAGTTCTCCTTAGAACTATATGCTAAGAAAGATAACAACTGTCCTTTTCAGGACTCCTCAACCCTTTCTCTCTCTCTCTCACATGGTGGACCGGCAAACTACTGTATAAGAATAATATTATATATTTCTGAATTCTACACAATCATACATTTTCAATTGTTGTAAATCCATTTACTTTCTTATATTATTCCACGATGTAAAAACGATATATATCTGTGTTTCCACCTGACTAAGCCATTGTAAATTTACTACTGTGTATTATCTATTTGTGTATTATATTTTATATTGTATTTTGTTCATGTGCTCTATGTAATGCCGACAAACTGAATTTCCAAATGGACCAATTAAATTGATCTGAATCTGAATCTGAATTAATTCAAAGTGTTGAGAGTCAAAAGGGCATACAACTCTTGTGCTGCAGATACAGATTAATGATGAACTTAGATCAGTGTGCTGAGAGTCAAAAGGGCATACAACTCTTGTGCTGCATATACAGATTAATGATGAACTTAGATCAGTGTGCTGAGAGTCAAAAGGGCATACAACTCTTGTGCTGCAGATACAGATTAATGATGAACTTAGATCAGTGTGCTGAGAGTCAAAAGGGCATACAACTCTTGTGCTGCAGATACAGATTAATGATGAACTTAGATCAGTGTGCTGAGAGTCAAAAGGGCATACAACTCTTGTGCTGCAGATACAGATTAATGATGAACTTAGATCAGTGTGCTGAGAGTCAAAAGGGCATACAACTCTCGTGCTGCAGATACAGATTAATGATGAACTTAGATCAGTGTGATGAGAGTCAAAAGGGCATACAACTCTTGTGCTGCAGATACAGATTAATGATGAACTTAGATCAGTGTGTTGAGAGTCAAAAGGGCATACAACTCTTGTGCTGCATATACAGATTAATGATGAACTTAGATCAGTGTGCTGAGAGTCAAAAGGGCATACAACTCTTGTGCTGCAGATACAGATTAATGATGAACTTAGATCAGTGTGCTGAGAGTCAAAAGGGCATACAACTCTTGTGCTGCAGATACAGATTAATGATGAACTTAGATCAGTGTGCTGAGAGTCAAAAGGGCATACAACTCTTGTGCTGCAGATACAGATTAATGATGAACTTAGATCAGTGTGTTGAGAGTCAAAAGGGAATACAACTCTCGTGCTGCAGATACAGATTAATGATGAACTTAGATCAGTGTGCTGAGAGTCAAAAGGGCATACAACTCTTATGCTGCATACAGATTAATGATGAACTTAGATCAGTGTGATGAGAGTCACAAGGGCATACAACTCTTGTGCTGCAGATACAGATTAATGATGAACTTAGATCAGTGTGCTGAGAGTCACAAGGGCATACAACTCTTGTGCTGCAGATACAGATTAATGATGAACTTAGATCAGTGTGCTGAGAGTCAAAAGGGAATACAACTCTTGTGCTGCAGATACAGATTAATAATGAACTTAGATCAGTGTGCTGAGAGTCAAAAGGGCATACAACTCTTGTGCTGCAGATACAGATTAATGATGAACTTAGATCAGTGTGCTGAGAGTCACAAGGGCATACAACTCTTGTGCTGCAGATACAGATTAATGATGAACTTAGATCAGTGTGCTGAGAGTCAAAAGGGCATACAACTCTTGTGCTGCAGATACAGATTAATAATGAACTTAGATCAGTGTGCTGAGAGTCACAAGGGCATACAACTCTTGTGCTGCAGATACAGATTAATGATGAACTTAGATCAGTGTGCTGAGAGTCAAAAGGGCATACAACTCTTGTGCTGCAGATACAGATTAATAATGAACTTAGATCAGTGTGCTGAGAGTCAAAAGGGCACACAACTCTTGTGCTGCAGATACAGATTAATAATGAACTTAGATCAGTGTGCTGAGAGTCAAAAGGGCACACAACTCTTGTGCTGCATATACAGATTAATGATGAACTTAGATCAGTGTGCTGAGAGTCAAAAGGGCACACAACTCTTGTGCTGCAGATACAGATTAATAATGAACTTAGATCAGTGTGCTGAGAGTCAAAAGGGAATACAACTCTTGTGCTGCATATACAGATTAATGATGAACTTAGATCAGTGTGCTGAGAGTCAAAAGGGAATACAACTCTTGTGCTGCAGATACAGATTAATGATGAACTTAGATCAGTGTGCTGAGAGTCAAAAGGGCATACAACTCTTGTGCTGCAGATACAGATTAATGATGAACTTAGATCAGTGTGCTGAGAGTCAAAAGGGCATACAACTCTTGTGCTGCAGATACAGATTAATGATGAACTTAGATCAGTGTGTTGAGAGTCAAAAGGGAATACAACTCTTGTGCTGCAGATACAGATTAATGATGAACTTAGATCAGTGTGCTGAGAGTCAAAAGGGCATACAACTCTTGTGCTGCAGATACAGATTAATGATGAACTTAGATCAGTGTGCTGAGAGTCAAAAGGGCATACAACTCTTGTGCTGCATATACAGATTAATGCCTTTTTGCAGGACACCTCACTTGCCTTTCCTCTCAAGGATCATTTTTGTATGATCCGTATAGTCAGGCTTCCTGTTGAAAATCAGGGCCCTAGTGCACAGGACTCAGGGCCCTGTTTCATAACAAAATGTTATCAATGACAAGTTTCAATAACTGTTATAAGCTACTGAAATCGTGGCATTTGATTGGCTGAGAGCAAATGTGTCATAGAAATGTAACATCTGTTAGTGATGACAAGTTTTATGAAACAGGGCCCAGATCATCCCTGCATCTGGCTCTCAGGATAGAATTTGAGACTTCATATGTGAGAGGGAATGAAAGCCTTTAGAGAAGGTTGGTGGCTAAATTTGAGACTTCATATGTGAGAGGGAATGAAAGCCTTTAGAGAAGGTTGGTGGCTAAATTTGAGACTTCATATGTGAGAGGGAATGAAAGCCTTTAGAGAAGGTTGGTGGCTAAATTTGAGACTTCATATGTGAGAGGGAATGAAAGCCTTTAGAGAAGGTTGGTGGCTAAATTTGAGACTTCATATGTGAGAGGGAATGAAAGCCTTTAGAGAAGGTTGGTGGCTAAATTTGAGACTTCATATGTGAGAGGGAATGAAAGCCTTTAGAGAAGGTTGGTGGCTAAATTTGAGACTTCATATGTGAGAGGCAATAAAAGCCTTTAGAGAAGGTTGGTGGCTAAATTTGAGACTTCATATGTGAGAGGGAATGAAAGCCTTTAGAGAAGGTTGGTGGCTAAATTTGAGACTTCATATGTGAGAGGCAATGAAAGCCTTTAGAGAAGGTTGGTGGCTAAATTTGAGACTTCATATGTGAGAGGGAATGAAAGCCTTTAGAGAAGGTTGGTGGCTAAATTTGAGACTTCATATGTGAGAGGGAATGAAAGCCTTTAGAGAAGGTTGGTGGCTAAATTTGAGACTTCATATGTGAGAGGGAATGAAAGCCTTTAGAGAAGGTTGGTGGCTAAATTTGAGACTTCATATGTGAGAGGGAATGAAAGCCTTTAGAGAAGGTTGGTGGCTAAATTTGAGACTTCATATGTGAGAGGGAATGAAAGCCTTTAGAGAAGGTTGGTGGCTAAATTTGAGACTTCATATGTGAGAGGGAATGAAAGCCTTTAGAGAAGGTTGGTGGCTAAATTTGAGACTTCATATGTGAGAGGGAATGAAAGCCTTTAGAGAAGGTTGGTGGCTAAATTTGAGACTTCATATGTGAGAGGGAATGAAAGCCTTTAGAGAAGGTTGGTGGCTAAATTTGAGACTTCATATGTGAGAGGGAATGAAAGCCTTTAGAGAAGGTTGGTGGCTAAATTTGAGACTTCATATGTGAGAGGGAATGAAAGCCTTTAGAGAAGGTTGGTGGCTAAATTTGAAACAGAAAAACCAATCTTACATACAGACCAATGAGAGTTTGTGAGAAAAGGGGATAAAGGGATATTGATTTGTGAAAGTGAAAATCACCATTGAATTCACAGCGGGGAATATTCGCTTGCCAATCTGGTCATTAGTGTGTGATGTCAGGAGGAACATGCCAGGCAAAAAGCAAACAAACCCCAAACCAGTGCTCAACCCGAAGGATAATAAGAGTTGTAGAGACCATATTAGAGAAGCACAATGCATGCAAGTGCACTGATCATGAAAGCCAATAATTTGAGTCGGCTAAAATTAAGCCATGCCCATTAAGTCCCCTCATGAGGATGACATCATATCTCATATTAATTAACCTGAATGAATATCCCTATTTCATCCTTTATGACAGTAATTATAAGCCTCTTAGGCATGTCAGAGTGATATAATACTGGTATTACAGAGCCTGGAGCTGTTTGCTTTTGGTAATAAATTGGCATTGAGCGAAAGCCTATCACTTTGGCTCTAATTAAGAGGGGAATAGTATTTAACACATTATTAAATGGAAGTTGAAAAAAGATGAGTTCCTGTTCATTGAAATCAACTATTGATTAACCTTAACTGCAATTTTTTAAACATAATTTGCTGTAATTTATTCCAATAAACTGGTTGATGTAATATGACTGAAAAATCCATTAGACTCATTAGAAGATAATAATAATGCTACTTCATTCATTAAAGTTTTAAACACCAAAAACATTTCTTCTGGCTTTTAAAGATGATGTTGATTTCTGATGAAGAATTTGATTTCATGATGTAACCATGTGACTGCCCAGTACTCAACTTTATCTTTAAACTATTCTACCTTTTATAATCAGCATTTGTGGCTTTTGATTGAAAGCTCATTATGTACATAAAATGGAGTCATCCCACTGCCTTGAAAATCTCATATAATTTTGAAGAATTCCCTAGGGATAATGCAGCATGAATCATAACCCAATGCGAGCATAAATCGTCTTTGACGGACTGCGGTTGTCAGTCCGTGAGCAGTGGCAGTCATCTAAATCAAATTATTGAGAGGTTTAGTATTGAGGTCGTGACTAATTGATAGCATGCAACAGGAATGAGTAAGCCAAGACAGATCCGGGGGTGGATGGGTGGATAGTTCCGGCTAGCTCTTCAAAGAATGAGTATCTTCAACCGTTTTTAGAGATATTCCATGTGCTACATTACACATTTAAAAAATGTTTAGTAAAAAATTTGCCTAACATAAGAATAATTGTGTGGATCATACACATCAATCTTTGCTTGATTTGTAAAGCGAAATATGATTGTGATTACCGGTAGGAAAAATGTAACCTAAATTGATTGCTCTCATATTGAGAGAATATTTTACCCATTATTTTGAAGGGTAGCAAAATGGCCCGGGGCAGGGACATGTAGTGTTCAGGTCTCACCTCTTCCATAACTTTCCTAGAACTATTGATTAATGAAGCCTCTAATGTTCAGGCCTACGTATGTGTATGTAGTTAGGGTTTGTAAATTCCCTTTTTGGTGATGTAAAAAGAGGATAAAAGTGTCTTGTTTTGAGCATATTCAGATATTTTTTATGCCTCCGCCACCGAAGGTGGTGCCGGAGGCATCATGTTTTCGGGTTGTCCGTCCGTACGTCCGTCCCGTTTGACCGTTATCACAATATCTCAAGAACCATTTAAGATTTAAACTTAAGACTCGGGAATAGTATTTATCACCATAGGAAGACGATCTGATTAGATTTTGGAGTACGTAGGTCAAAGGTCACAGGTCACAGAGGTCAACTTATGAAATTCCTTGTATTGAGTTTGTTAGCGCGATATCTCAAGAACCATTTGAGATTTAAACTTCAAACTTAAGGATAGTATGTATCACCATAGGAAGACGATCTGATTAGATTTTGGAGCACGTATGTCAAAGGTCAAGGGTCACAGAGGTCAACTTATGAAATTCCATACATTGAGATTGTTATCATGATATCTCAAGAACCACTGGAGATTTAAACTTCAAACTTAGTGATAGTGTGTATCACTATAGGAAAACAATCTGATTACATTTTGGAGCATGTAGGTCAAAGGTCAAGGGTCATAGAGGTCAACTTATGAAATTCCATACATTGAGATTGTTATCATGATATCTCAAGAACCACTGGAGATGTAAAAACTTCAAACTTAAGGATAGTATGTATCACCATAGGAAGACGATCTGATTAGATTTTGGAGCACGTAGGTCAAAGGTCAAGGGTCACAGAGGTCAACTTATGAAATTCCATACATTGAGATTGTTATCATAATATCTCAAGAACCACTGGAGATTTAAACTTCAAACTTAATGATAGTGTGTATCACCATAGGAAGACAATCTGATTAGATTTTGGAGCACGTAGGTCAAAGGTCAAGGGTCACAGAGGTCAACTTATGAAATTCCATACATTGAGATCGTTATCGCGATATCTCAAGAACCACTGGAGAATTTTCACTTCAAACTTAATGATAGTATGTATCACCATATCATAATATCTCAAGAACCACTGGAGATTTAAACTTCAAATTTAATGATAGTGTGTATCACCATAGGAAGACAATCTGATTAGATTTTGGAGCACGTAGGTCAAAGGTCAAGGGTCACAGAGGTCAACTTATGAAATTCCATACATTGAGATTGTTATCATGATATCTCAAGAACCACTGGAGATTTAAACTCTAAACTTGATGATAGTACATGTATGTATCACCATAGGAAGACAATCTGATTAGATTTTGGAGCACGTAGGTCACAGGTCAAGGGTCACAGAGGTCAACTTAAGAAATTCCATACATTGAGATCATTATCGCGATATCTCAAGAACCACTGGAGAATTTTCACTTCAAACTTAATGATAGTATGTATCACCATAGGAAGACGATCTGTTTAGATTTTGGAGCACGTAGGTCAAGGGTCACAGAGGTCAACTTGTTTTATATTGCTGCTGAATGGCTTTGAAAGTTGTATTCCCGTGCAGTCGATTTGATTACCAGATCGTCTGGGAGGGCTCATACCCCTATAAAAGTATTTGGTGGCAGCATTTACCATTTGGTTAGGAGGGTCTCACGTTACATTTTCTGGTGGCAGCGGCGGGATAAACTCTTTTAGTGTCTCCTAACCTTCTCCTGGAGTGCCTATACTAATAGGAAGCCCCCAAATTCAGTTTACATTTTTGTACTGGGAGTAAGAGGGATTCTGGGCCCCACGTCACAAAACTTGTTATATATAACAACTGCTAAATTTCTATTACAAATTTGCTCTCAGCCAATCAGATACCATGATTTCGGTAGCTTATAACAGTAGCTTGTAACTTGTTACTGATATCAAGTTTCACGAAACAGGGCCCAGAACCACTTCTTCAGCTCTGTAACTTTGAGGATAAAAGGGGTTTAAGTCCCATGCCTGCATTTCTGTGTTTGTGCTTGCGGTGATTGTGTTTGGAGAAAGTGTTCTGTAAGTTTTTTTTACATGTTGCTTTGCCCAAGCTGTGAATATACTGGCTGAAAATTTTGTTCTGGATTATTTTAAGCCAATTTTATGTCTCCCAAAATGTTGTTTTTAACCAGTACTCAAGATGAGCATTTGTGATGTAATTTAAGAAAAGTTTAGGCTCATTTTTATGTTTCAACTGAAATATTGGATTTTTCATTATGAAAGTTTCTATGAAAATATTTTATGGAGAGAGTGTATATATTTTTATGCCTCCGCTACAAAGTAGCCGGAGGCATTATGTTTTCTGGTTGTCCGTCCGTCCGTCCGTACGTCTGTACGTACGTCCCGTTCTCGTGATCGCATTATCTCAAGAACCAATTGATGGATTACCGCCAAACTTAGGTCATGTATGTATCTTGCAAAGCCAATGAACTGATTAGATTTTGGGGTCACGAGGTCAAAGGTCAAAGGTCACAGGGCTCATTATGTATGCAAAAACAGCTCGTGATCGCGTTATCTGAAGAACCAATTAATGGATTCCTGCCAAACTTTGGTCATGTATGTATCTTGCAAAGCCGATGAACTGATTAGATTTTGGGGTCACAAGGTCAAAGGTCAAAGGTCACAGGGCTCATTATGTATGCAAAAACAGCTCGTGATCGCGTTATCTCAAGAACCGATTGATGGATTCCTGCCAAACTTAGGTCATGTATGTTACTTGCAGGGCCGATGAACTGATTAGAATTTGGGGTCACAAGGTCAAAGTTCAAAGGTCACAGGGCTCATTAATTATGTATGCAAAAATAGCTTGTGATCGCATTATCATTAGAACAGATTGATGGATTCCTGCCAAACTGAGATCATGTATGTATCTTGCATAGCCAATGAACTGAGTAGATTTTTGGGTCATGAGGTCAAATGTCAAAGGTCATGGGCTCATTATGGATGCAAAAATAGCTTGTGAACGCATTCTCATTAGAACTGACAGATGGATTACAATTGAACTTGAATTTGAAAAATTTCTTCTGTTTTGGTTTGTAAAATTGCTCTATGACAGAGGCATCATTTCGACTGCGCGCAGTCGAAGTTCCATCTAGTTTCATAGGTTTTCAGTGCTTTGATTCAGTTCAATTCCATAATGGTTTTATTTAACATAGATGAGAAAATACATTATTCAAACATTATGGACAACTTTGTACATGCAGTAGCTTTGCAGATGATGAGCCCTGGAAAGATAGTATCGGTATGTAGGTTTAAAATTATAATTTGTATGTGCATCTAAGAAAGATATGCTGATATTCAGCCAAAAAGTGTGACAGTCAACAATTCAGAAATTCAAGATTTGCTTGAGGTTTGAGTATAGAGCCCAGATAGTTCTCACATATGCAAAGATAAATGCTTGAGAGAAAAATATGGTTGAACATGCCTTAGGAAAGAAGGAAGATCAAGTTTCCTGTGTCAATAGGATAGAAAGAACAGCCTCTTTTACTGGGGTGGTTTGCTGTCATAGAGTAAACATTTATTGTACTTGTCAAAAGTGCTCATGTGGTGTTCTAAGCAAGAACATCCAAGCATGAATAACATCCCTCAAAGGGACACACCTTAAAAATACACCCCTTAAAAATACACCCACGGTAGATTGAAATAAAGGTTTGGCTGAACTAACAGTATTCTTGGATTACTTTTTCAGGTTTCTTGTGTTTTCTTCTTCTTGAGTACCTTCTGTGAGACTTTTGAAGAGTATTTGTTTTCCTAGCTGTCACAAATCACAGTTTAGGAGAATAAATGTCGAAACTTGTCAAGTTTTGTGTGTGTGCGTGTGGGTGTGTGTGTGTGTGGGGGGGGGGGGGGAGGGGGTAGCTTACTACGGCTACACATGTTTCTGCTGTTTCTGCTACTCCATCCTGTCAAAGTGTCAGAGAGTGAAAGATATCATCTGCAGAGAACCAGGATGGCATCGAATAAGAGCACTGTACATAGAATTAACATCACTCTGGCTTTCAAAGTATGAATTTTATGAATTGTATGGAGAACTTTCCATTTGCCAAGAGCTAGAAGGGCATTAACTCATAGCACTTTACTTCTGACACCCAATAGATTAATTATATGAAGAATATTTTGTCTGTCGAGAGCCAGAAAATATATAAACAAATACTATTTACATAGAGTGAACATCCTTTTAGCTCTCAGCAGATGAATTATATCTGTTGAGAGAAAGAAGGATTGATGTCAAGTATTATACTTTAACACAGATTATTAACACCCTTCTGCTTCTCAACAGACAGTTGATTCCACACGGTAGCGTCTCTTCTTCAGGAAGCTAGTCAAGTGTTAAATTGAATTAATTCTCACATCATGGAATCACTATGCCCATGCCATGCCAAGTTTCAGTTGGCTTACTTGTTGCTCTTTGAATTATGTGATTAATATGATTGCAGGGCCCTCAGGGAGAACAGTATGAATACTGATGAGGCTACCCTTGGTAAACAAGACATATTATCAGGTGGGCTGTATCTTATACAGACCACCTTATATTTTTGTTAAAATTGCCTTTATTTATTTCTTTATTTATTTATTTATTTATTTCTTTATTTATTTATTTATTTATTTCTTTATTTTTCTTATTTCCACCCACTTTTTTGTTAGCAAGATAACTTTGTAATGGTTCTATCAAATGCTTTGATATTTGGCACACATATGTATAGGCATATGGACAAGACACGGTAAGGTTTTCAACCTTGACCTTGACTGATGACGTCATCTAGGCGCCATTTTGTGAAATTTTCTGAAAATCATCTCATGATCATATCTTCATAACCAAAACGTATTTCTCATTCATATTTATCATGATCAAGGTCAATATCAGTCCGGTTAATTTCAGGTAAAAAAACGCGCGCGTGCGCGTACGTCCACGCGTCAGTGCGCGCGCAAAAAATTTAAATGCTCAAAATCGTCTCAAATTTATTTTGCATACGTTTCAGGTCATTTTAAGCATTTCATAAAAAATCGCGCGTACGAGCATGTGCGCGCGTTTTCGCGCGTTACACCATTACACCATTACACAACATAGAATCGCCATTTTCTTTTCTTTCATGATAATTCTCATATGTTTTCAAGGAATTTGATACCATGTTTATCTCTTTATGACCATTAATAACAAGATGAGCGTCAATTCAAGATAAATGTCCGTGCGCGCGAGCTCTTTTATTACATAGCATATATGGGCAAAAACATGCCTATACAAAATCCATTATAGCTCTTTGGAATGAACCGTGACCTTCAATGTTTTTTCATTTTTAAATAGAGTATGAGTCGGAAATATGATTCCATGTCTCATTTGGCCATTAAGTGTATCGTGACATCATCATAATGGCCTTGGAACTCAAAATACGAATTTGCATATTATGAAGTCAGCATATTTATGTAAAATTGATTGTATTTCTGTATATATTGATCAATTTTCTTCAAAATTTCGATATGTTGTAGGTAAGATAATTCTCTACAAGTTCAATAATTATCATTTTTCATTTTGATGACGTCATCAGAGTAAAAATTTCGATTAAAGGGCACATATCAGAAATTTCTTACGTTGCGTGTTATGCCTATGGAAGGTGAATTTCGTTTACATCATTACATCAATGACATTGTTTTTTAGCAGTATCTCGCTTATTTTTGCTCTATTTTGTTTTCAAATTTTAGTTGACCAGCCCACCTATACTTGTTCCAAACAAGTATTATATGTCTAGTTATTTGTATTATTATTATTCCTGCAAATAAACAACATCTTTTATTATTTCCCTTTAAACTTTAGAGCATGATATTTACATGCCCCAGAAATGATGGTGTGTGATTCACTTAATCTGAAATGTTGAGAATGTAGTCTGTTTAGAGCCAGAGAAGGATGTTAGCTCTGTATTATAATATATGATTGTTAACGCCCTCCTGGCTCCAAAGAGACATTGTGTGAATTTTTTTTTTTTTGGGGGGGGGGGGGGGATGGGGGGGGATGGGGGAGAATAATGTTTTAGGTGCTCTTCACGTTCAAGGTTAATGTGAAAGATGACTTGAATGATTGACTTCTTCTAATAGTCATTTAGTTGTACATGATATCACTGAAATTACACAGCACTTGTGACCTTCCAGGCAGCCGAAAACTGTATCAGAAGATAATATTGTATTGTCTGCAGTGTCGAGCCAGAAGAGTTCAAGCTCAAAAACATAAATACCCTTCTCGCTTTCAAGAGATGATGTTACATGTATTTCATCCTTTATATTATCAGACTTTATTGCCGAGATAAAGTTTTGTAGCAGGATCGAGTTAAAGACAAGGGCATGAGATTGAGAATCAGACAAAACTGAATAATCCATAAAAAATAACTACCCACCAGTATTATTTAAAACCAATATCATACGATTTACTTTTATCGTTTATGGAAGTCACGATGCACAGTAACCTTGCCCTAATAGTTCCTCTCACCTTCAAATGCATCCATGGTCTTGATCCTCCCTACCTGTTTGACCTCAAAACTATCAGGCAACTGTCCGGGTACTCCCTTCGCTATCATTGTTGAAGGTTGATGAAAAAACTGCGTAATTTTTTGTATGAAATGTTACTTGTTATATTCCTTCTACTGTACTAACCCTCTAACATGCAAACAGTCCTGAAAAAATTCTCAAATCACAAAGATATTTATGGTTTTCTTTAAAGGCGTCACAGTCAACACCCTTGTAACAGTAAATTCTCCCAACCATTTTTGACTTTTCCCAACTGTTTTTCCATGATAATATGACACAAGACAGGCTTTATAAAATCTTTCAACACTTGAATGTCTGTAATGGTATATAGAGCCAATTCATTGCTTTGTGATGATTTACATTCACCTAAAATATAATTAAATTGTAATGATATAGTTAAGAGAATAAAGAAACCGATCAAATCAGTTTTTCCCAATTTTTGTCATTAATAATGGTTTGTTTTCACTCAAAACTTTCAGGTTATCTTTAATTGTACATCTAGCATTAAAGTCATTTTCTCTCATCTGAACAATGTTACCAAGTCCCTTTTAGGCATCACACTGGACTATTCGTCACCCAAGATGCTACCCACACTTGGTAACACAGCTTTCACAACTGCTGCTCCCAAAATGTGGAATAACCTACCCAGATTTCTTCGCAACCAGCGATCTCTCAATACCATAACAAAATATCGCAAAACTTGCCTATTATGTAATTACATAATTGTAAAGCACATTTGAACATGTATGGAAAATGTGCTATATAATTCCGATTATCATTATGTTAGATGAATAATAACTCCATTTGTTGAAAGTGCATGTAATATGCCCACTTTTTAAATAATTCAAACCTTTATAGTTAGCTACATATTAATTCATGTGCTGAGAAAAAGAAAGGGTATGAAAATGTTTCACAGTTTTTGTGTTGTGTTTTATAGAGTCTTTTGGCAACATTTCGTCCCTATTTTCACGAAGTGACGGTAGTGAATGAATTGACATACAATTTGCGTGCAGATTTTCCTCACTACTGTCACTTTGTGAAAACAGGAACGATTTGCTCCTTGCTGTCATATGTCATGTGTCATTAAAAGCCATTACATATATGTGTTGTCATCAATGTTCAATAGGTTTTCGTGTTTGTTTCTCTTTATTTGCTTTATTCTAATACTGTTTATCATTTCTTTTCGTATCTTCCAGACCAAGACATTGCCAAGCCAGAGAGCCCTAAGAAAAACCGTACTCGATGTTTACAGACTGACAGATCAAAAATAGTGGTCTTTACAGTCCTTATATCCTTCCTTCTCATCATATATGATGGATTGCAGGTAAGAGTTCAGATCAATAATGTTTCAAGCATTATGCTTCACTCAGATGTGATACACTAACATGTGTTACCTGTCTACAAAACATTTCTGTTGTAAAAATATGATAATTAGCATATTGTTTGCCAAAAAAAGTCTACATTTCAACACATATATTGAATGATATGTGTAGAAACTTTGCATTTACTGTGCGCAGATGCAATGTATGCACATTCTCCACTCCCTGGGGAACATTGGAAACATTAAGCCAGGTGCCATTTTACCAAGTAATCTACACAGACTTTTGCATCCTACTGGGTACCCATTTAACACCTGGATGGAAATAATTTATGTAGATATAGAAAGCCTTGCTTGATTATGTGTCATGCAGGGGATTGAATTTATGTATGTCACATCCCCGTTCAAGTGCTTAAATCACTCGACTCCAATGTTTCTATCATGTCCATAGTGCTGCTGGTAACACTTCAATACATCCAATCTCATATATGCATCTCAGTGCTAAAAGCTCCGTTCACATACGATGCAGCAAATGGCGTGGTTCTTTTTTTAATAACATAAATTGTGATACGCTTAACATCCCTGTATCTTATAACACAAAGCCAAGTAAGTATGCGTTGGACCTTTGTTTAAAAGGGCAGTTGCCATTGATTTACATGTAAACTAAACATTTTGTTTGCCATGGTCGACCGTGCCATATCTGAACGAGGCTTTAGGGTCATGGTACTTTACTCTAGATTGGAAGAATGTGAATACTAATCAACAGCCATGATCATGCATTCTCTGTAAGTATGTTCTACCCTGGGAGGGAGGGAGGGAGAGAGAGAGAGAGAGATGTCAACGGCTCAGAGCCAGACGGGCGTTGACTCCTATCATAAACACAGGTTGAATGCCCTTCTTGCTCTCAATAAATGATGTGTTACCTGGTGCGTAAGAGTTGCTGAAGGGCGGGCTAATGCAGGGGTTAAACATGATGAAGCTGATTTGGATTTAACGGGAGAAATTAATGACCTTGTACATCAGGTATATTTAGAGAACAAAAATAAATGCATATTGTGAGTTCAACGACAGCTTATATGCAGCAGTAAAGCCAACCAAAATAGACACGTTATGAAATTAGCTCCTCCAAAATGTCAGTTTTAACATATTTTGTGAGGGAGGAATTTATATTAACTACCAATCCAAGTATGCAAACTGGTAATGTAATGTAATTTCAACAAGCCACATTACTTAATCCTATTGTTTTAGAAAAAATAGAGAAAATTTGATTAATGCTTGTGCTTGTTACAGTCATCAAAATAGAAACAATTATATTTGTGGTAAGGAAGTGGAGCATATAGTGTGTACTACATATTTTCAAACCAAAACAGACCAGCGCGGATAATTCTACGGTAGTTTTGTTGAGGTTTCATTTTCTACCAATGTGCACACACCATCATATGGTCAAGTGCAATGTACTTTATTCATGGTGTGTCTACCCCCAAAATGACAAGCATAACACTCTGACAAAATTTCAAAGGTTGGTTTGAGACCATAGTAGTGGGCTCTTTTGGCGAATTCGACACCATTCAAGTGTTTTAATACCTAATAACAGGTGTTCAATCACCAGGATTAGCATTCAGTTTTTTGACCAACAGGCCTAATGTTATGCTCTGCATTTTTCACACATCCCCACATATATGGTAAAGTCATTGCCAGTATCTGAAATTTCCCTCACCCAAATACTGTCTGAGAGACTAGGGGTAATTCTTGATGGGATCACAGGTTTACTGTGTGCGAGAGTTGTACACCCACTAATGGTATTTATTATTATCAAGTCTGATGTCAGCAAATTATAGCCTTCTGCACATGGAAACTTACACCCATCTCCCTTTAAAGTAAGGGGATTGCATATGCAGTCTCAACTCGAGTGCAGATACACCTTCCTCTTTGTATCAATCTACCATTTATCGCACGAAAAGGCTGGTCGTTTTTTTTTTGGTTAACAAAATTATTTTTTCAGGACAGTAGATGGTGGTATCATAAAGTAGTTAATAAATGCAACATTTTCTTGTTCTCTTACAGGCTGCATACGGAGGATACATCTTTGAGTATGCTGTCAAGAACATCGCTATTAAGCTCTCGGCAACAGATGGAGCCTATCTAACATCCGTCTACTGGGGGAGCTTTGCACTCGGAAGATTAATATCCATCCCAATATCCACTTTCTGCTCACTGTCTGTCATGTTAATGGTTAATCTGGTGAGTAGTCATTTCCACATTTTGAAACATTTAGATGCAATTAACAAAATGTGTTAATTTTAAATCCTATTTAACCTTTCAATGAATTCCAGAAAAGCAAGTTATCATCTTTCTTTCATTAAGTGATCTGCAACAGAGTTTTCAACCTAAGAAGGGATAGATCTAAACCTGTATACGGTACCATTTTTAATATGCAAACTAAATATGAGTATTTCTATAACCCTATATATGGCCTTAAAAATATGATTAAGTGAGGAGATCTAAACCTGCATATAAGGAGACTTTACACTGCTATTGGTTGTGGTGCCCATCATGTTTAAATGTCATGTATATTTGCTAATGTCAAATAAATGGGAAAATGACAGCGTAATTCTCTTGGGAATATGTCATCAGAAAAGCTATTTACTTTGAATCTTCAGATTCTGACATGAATTTAAAAAGTAGCAGAAAATAGAAGGCAATTTAGATGGCAGGCTTAAGATTTATCTTATTTTCATCTTGTAACTTTTGTGCGTGTCTTATTTTGTGCTGGATAAAAAAGAATCACACCTGTCTAGATAAGAGGATTAGTATCTATCAACTGGAATCAAAGGCGTACAACAAATAAGTCTTCTTTGAAGTATTCAATTGCAGTTTAAAGAGTTTTTGCATCGAATGCACAATTACAATTCACTTTGTCTTGAGTGGGAGTCTGTTGAGTACTGGCTGATGCTTGTGCAATCAAATCTAATAATCATAATGACACTTGTCTTGCTGTGACATTTTAATGAGAGTGTATTCTCTGAAATCTCCTTGCTTGGCAACTGATAACCTGAACCTGCAGAAGACTTGGAATGCATATTGAAGTGGCCTACATTGATCAGCACTGATCATTCTGTCTGCTGTCAGTATGACTATAACGAATTGGAAACACTTGCATAGTATTTAGTGTGG